>CALYLW010000107.1:0-82500 GCA_944989445.1 Ampullaceana balthica
GAGTAAGTTACCGCCTCGCGAACGCTATGTCGAAGCGAACACTATTTCATAAAACGTTCTCTGTAATTTTATTTTCCGTCTAACACGAAAACGAACACCCGTAAGTCGAAAGTAGTTCTGTTTTCAATATCATTTTATCGTTTCGTTTGCCGGGACGGACTATTTTGTGAGTAAATGTGTGTCAACATTTTGATCCTTGCTCCATGCATGCTGTCAGCGTCCCTAGGAAGAACGGAGTTGATTTCCGGGTTAAGACTAATTTTACTGTTCGCTTTGGAAAACACACGTTTTAGTATTGCATCATCACTTACAAATAGGCCCGTAACCACGCTGTTATACTTTACAATGCTATTTAATAGCCGTGTTCGTTTCGAAGGGGTGTTCGCGACGAAGTAAGTTTAAAGTTAGATTTTACTTCGTACCGAACACTTTTATTCTGCATAAAAATTTAGTTAAATAAGGGTCTAGCTCTTGGCCTCTAGTGTTATTTGAAAATAGTAGTGTTCGTTTTGAAGGCATGTTCGCGTTGAAGTATATTTGTTGTTTTTTTGTAGGATATTACTTCGTTGCGAACACTTTTTCATGTAGGAAAATTAAGCTAAACCACCTGCACAGCATAAATGACAACAAATTGATTGAGTCCCAACGATAACCAAGCAAGCATCGAGGCACAACACATAGAATCCGACACAGCAGCAACCACTGAAACACAGCCAATTGAATCTTACACAGAAACAATCACTGAGACACAGCCAATCGAATCTTACACACAGGAACTCATTAAGACACAACCGATTACGAATGAAACACAAATAGTGATAGAGACCCAGCCCATTATACAGGAAAACAGCCCATTTGAGAATGAAAATAAGTCTATCATTTACAAATCTTCCCAACCAGAATCATTACCTGCATCATCACCACCAAAGTCCAATTATTTGTCTGCTGCACAACTTAAAGCACTTCATGACTATTCAAACTTTTTATATGATGAAATGGGTCGCAACCAATTTAATAAATTTTTTGTCAACTGACAATGACAAGTTCCACTGCAGGAGACAACCTTAGCAAAGAGGAAGAAGAGAACAAGTTTCAAGCCTTAGCTGTGGGGCTAATAGAAACTTGCAGTCTAGAAGAACCCAAAAACTGCACAGTCAAAGCTAACTTGACAGTAGATGACATTTTGAAGCTGCCTGCTTTTGTTAGAAGGAATAAAAACAAGAAGAAAACAGCAAATGCTCCAACCATGCCAAACTTGGTCAGTGGAGAAGAGTTTAGAGAAGCATTAAAAAAAGAAAACAACAGACTAACAAAAAATAGAAAAAAATAAACTGAAAAGAAAGATCGAGAGGGAAGAAAGCAAAAAGAGAAAGGATGCAAAAAAAGAGGCTACAAAAAGGAAAAGAGAGCAAGAAAGGGAAGAAAAAAGACACAAGAGAGAAGAAGAGCAGATTTTAAAAAATGAAAATAGTGGAGTCCAAGAAAGTAAAGTAGTATTCAGTAATAGATCTATCTGATAGCAGCAGTGAGGACTCACAGTTGGTTCAAACAATGGAGCTTGACATGGCTGCAGATGACGATACTTTAGATATAGAAGAGGATCTCTTGTTGGCAGGAATGTGTCAAGGGTGCAAAAAAGGGGGAGGGGCAGAGGTTTGGGTCCAATGTGATGTGTGTGATGGCTGGTGGCATGCACAGTGCACGCAAAATTGTGCATCTTTGAAACAAGGCACTTTTGTGTGCACTGTTTGCTGCCCTGACTAGACTATAGATTATAGATCTACCTATAGTATTATTTTGTATATATAGATCTAAGTTATTCGGGATCTAATTTCTTTAATAAACGTTTATTACATTATTATTGACATCTCCATTGTTATTTGTTGACTGCATTAACTAAAAATTGATTCTTTGATGATTTTGGTTATGTGTCTGCTTTGAGGTAAAAGTGTCTGCTTTGAAGTAAATTAAGCAAAAAAGTGTTCGGCAGGCGGTAGCTAACTGGGTCAGCTAAAATTGGACTTTACACTCTAACCCCGCGTAGTAATACAATAATGCTGTCTCATTATAGTAGCCTTGTTGTCATACTACTTGTAGGTACTTTCGTTTTTACCCTGTGTCGAACGGTTTAGAAACTAGGTAATGAAAGCCAAAAATGGTGCTATTTTTAGCGTATGGCGTTCGCGAGGTGGTAAATTACTCTATATGGCTGTCTTGAAATTCTATTTCATCTTAAATGTTTTTAAAATTTTAATATAAGTCTGTTTTGTTTCTGTGTTTACATGTGTGTTTATATGTGTGTTTATATGTGTGTTTACATGTGTGTTTATATGTGTGTTTATATGTGTGTTTATATGTGTGTTTATATGTGTGTTTATATGTGTGTTTATAAGTGTGTCTGTGGGTTTGCCTTATGTTTTAACGTTTCAAGGATTGTATTTTTCATATAAGATTATTTGAAAGTTTTCTTTCATCTTTATAATGTGTGTTAGCGGTTAGTTCTGGCGCTCGTTGTAAGCGTGTGTGATTTGTTTATTTCAAGTGTGTGTTGTTTATATTTTGTGTGAGTTATGTTTATTTGAGTTTTGTTTATTTAGTTGAGCTGTTTATGTTTAGTGTTAGTTGTTTGGGCCTAGTGTGAGATGTTTATGTTTTGTTTGAGTGGTCACTGTTTTGTGTAAGTTGTTCAAGTTTTCGTTAAAGTAAGTTTGTGTTAATAAGATTTGTTATGTAAATAGCTTACGTTTTGTGTTGGCTTGTCCGTAAGTGTAAATATACCTGATGGATGTTTTGTATGGTCTATTTCATACTTACATGAAGGACTGATATGCAGTGGCGTACCAAGAATTTGTAGGGATTTGGGGGCCCGGGAGGCTTTGCCTCTGTGGGCGGCCCTGCATACATGGCGGACGCGTAAAATTTAAGGTAAAAAATGTTCAGACACTCCTTTTGCGGCCCACCTCTAGTGGGGGTCCTGGGGTCTTTCAAATTTGGATTCCCTTCCCCTAGATACGCCACTGCTGGCATGTTCGAATGTTGTTAAGCTTCTCGTATGTGTATTGTTGAGCTTCTCGTATGTGTATTGTTGAGCTTCTCGTATGTGTATTGATCCAGCTTAAAATCATATTTTATATATAATACATCACGAGACGCATACATTAGCTTTTATATTAAAATATTAACATGGGGCCGTCCATAAAGTACGTCACGCTATTTTTGACCATTTTTAACTCCCCCCTCCCCCAGGGCCGTCTTAATGCATAGGCCCGTTGGGCATTTGCCCGGGGGCCCACGAGCATAGGTGCCCCATGGGAATATTTTTATTTATATATATTATGTATATTTATTTATTATTCCTGTGGGGAAGGGGCCCAACACTATTTCTTTGCCCGGGGGCCCAAACTGGTGTAAAGACGGCTCTGCCCTCCCCCCTGTCACAAAATGTCACAAATCTTGAAACCCCCCCCCCTAAAGTATGTCACACTTTCGAATAAAAATTGTGTTTTTTATTAACAAAATAATTAAAATTTAATATAAAACAGCGTGACGTCACACATGGCTCTACCCCCCCTCCCCCTGTTACAAACTGTCACACTTTCTTACACCCTCTTCCCCTCTCTGGAGCGTGACGTAATTTATGGATGGCCCCCATTAACATTTCATTCATTTATCTATAGAAATATAAGTAATTTTCAAAAGTATATTTGGTGTAAATTTATAGATTGTAAAACATGGAACAAACCTTAACCAAGTCCGCATATCTCTGTTTATCAGAAGGGACACCACCAAACAAGGTTGGAAGATACCAATGTAAGTCCACACCATCAAATCCACGTTCACGTAGAAATGGGATCAGGAAACTGATAAATTCCTGGCGTCCGGCTTCAGTGGCCACCATCTTGGAATATTTAATAGAGTGTTTACTTTTGTCTCCCACCGAGACTAACACTTTCAGGTTCCTTCCATTTTTTTTAAACTTTCTGAACTTTTCATACCTGTCATTTGAATTTAATAACAAATTCAAAATATTTTATGTTATATAAATGAAATAAATTTCTGAACTTTTAACTCAAGTCATCTGACTGAATGAATAGTTATCCTATCTGAAACAAATTGAAAACATTATATATATATATATATATATATATATATATCAGAAATAATTATTACTCTTCGTTATACAAAGATGCATTTGATACACTGGGAAAGAATTATGTGCAGATTATCTTACATTATAAACATTCTGTTCATTACAACATCGCAAGTTGTGCAAACCTGTGAATGTTATTAAAAAAACTACGCCTTAAATTACCACATTAGCTAATGTACTATAATTTAAACTTACACGCCGTCAGGTCATAGGTCATCAACCCCAATATCTAGACTTACACGCCATCAGGTCCTAGGTCATCAGCCCAATATCTAGACTTACATGCCATCAGGTCCTAGGTCATCAACCCAATATCTAGACTTACACGCCATCAGGTCCTAGGTCATCAGCCCAATATCTAGACTTACACGCCATCAGGTCCTAGGTCATCAACCCAATATCTAGACTTACACGCCATCAGGTCCTAGGTCATCAACCCAATATCTAGACTTACACGCCATCAGGTCCTAGGTCATCAGCCCAATATCTAGACTTACACGCCATCAGGTCCTAGGTCATCAACCCAATATCTAGACTTACACGCCATCAGGTCCTAGGTCATCAGCCCAATATCTAGACTTACACGCCATCAGGTCCTAGGTCATCAGCCCAATATCTAGACTTACACGCCATCAGGTCCTAGGTCATCAACCCAATATCTAGACTTACACGCCATCAGGTCCTAGGTCATCAACCCAATATCTAGACTTACACGCCATCAGGTCCTAGGTCATCAGCCCAATATCTAGACTTACACGCCATCAGGTCCTAGGTCATCAGCCCAATATCTAGACTTACACGCCATCAGGTCCTAGGTCATCACCCAATATCTAGACTTACACGCCATCAGGTCCTAGGTCATCAGCCCAATATCTAGACTTACACGCCATCAGGTCCTAGGTCATCAGCCCAATATCTAGACTTACACGCCATCAGGTCCTAGGTCATCAACCCAATATCTAGACTTACACGCCATCAGGTCCTAGGTCATCAACCCAATATCTAGACTTACACGCCATCAGGTCCTAGGTCATCACCCAATATCTAGACTTACACGCCATCAGGTCCTAGGTCATCAACCCAATATCTAGACTTACACGCCATCAGGTCCTAGGTCATCACCCAATATCTAGACTTACACGCCATCAGGTCCTAGGTCATCAACCCAATATCTAGACTTACACGCCATCAGGTCCTAGGTCATCAACCCAATATCTAGACTTACACGCCATCAGGTCCTAGGTCATCAACCCAATATCTAGACTTACACGCCATCAGGTCCTAGGTCATCAACCCAATATCTAGACTTACACGCCATCAGGTCCTAGGTCATCAACCCAATATCTAGACTTACACGCCATCAGGTCCTAGGTCATCAACCCAATATCTAGACTTACACGCCATCAGGTCCTAGGTCATCAACCCAATATCTAGACTTACACGCCATCAGGTCCTAGGTCATCACCCAATATCTAGACTTACACGCCATCAGGTCCTAGGTCATCAGCCCAATATCTAGACTTACACGCCATCAGGTCCTAGGTCATCACCCAATATCTAGACTTACACGCCATCAGGTCCTAGGTCATCAGCCCAATATCTAGACTTACACGCCATCAGGTCCTAGGTCATCAGCCCAATATCTAGACTTACACGCCATCAGGTCCTAGGTCATCAGCCCAATATCTAGACTTACACGCCATCAGGTCCTAGGTCATCAGCCCAATATCTAGACTTACACGCCATCAGGTCCTAGGTCATCAGCCCAATATCTAGACTTACACGCCATCAGGTCCTAGGTCATCAGCCCAATATCTAGACTTACACGCCATCAGGTCCTAGGTCATCAGCCCAATATCTAGACTTACACGCCATCAGGTCCTAGGTCATCAGCCCAATATCTAGACTTACACGCCATCAGGTCCTAGGTCATCAGCCCAATATCTAGACTTACACGCCATCAGGTCCTAGGTCATCAGCCCAATATCTAGACTTACATGCCATCAGGTCCTAGGTCATCAGCCCAATATCTAGACTTACACGCCATCAGGTCCTAGGTCATCAGCCCAATATCTAGACTTACACGCCATCAGGTCCTAGGTCATCAGCCCAATATCTAGACTTACATGCCATCAGGTCCTAGGTCATCAGCCCAATATCTAGACTTACACGCCATCAGGTCCTAGGTCATCAGCCCAATATCTAGACTTACACGCCATCAGGTCCTAGGTCATCAGCCCAATGAGTCTTTAGTTTGTTGCCTTCAAGAAGCGCGTAACGCAGTATAATGTGGGTACACAATTTTGGGTCAAAGTCGTCTACAGAAAATTCAGGATCATCCAACTTCATAGTGCACACAATCCTCCTGCAAGCCGGAAGACCTGAATCGAAACATACTGTATGTTATCATTACATTTTGTAAGTATTATTTTAGTATTACCGTATATACTCGTTCTATAGCCAGTTCGTTCGTAAGCCGACCTCCCTGATTTTGGAAGAGAAAAGTATTAAAGGTGTTTAACCAGCTCGCAAGCCGACACACACACACAAATAGGACGACTTAAACAAAATGGTACACATTTTTCTTTAAACTACAACTTAAGTCGGTCATTTTGATTGTGTATTTTGTACTGCCTACCATTTGTCTTTGTGCTCTTTGTTATGTAAAAGTTACCGGTATTTAAAAAAAATATATATAAAAATTCTTAGGTAAACAGTGGCGACAGCGCTTACCTTAAAATCCGTTGTTGAAAACAAAATTTTTAAAACAATTTATTAAAACATACACAAATATAAATCAAATGATTAAATAAGGTAAGTGCAGATGTAATAATATATTATAGCTTCTGGTAGAGCAGTCGAATCTTGTACTTGTAGAATGTAGAAGAGGACCTTGACGATCTACAATAACAACAACGATATTCAATATCCATGCAGAAAATACCTAGGACCCGCTCATAAGCAACTTTTCCCCATAGATTTTGTCCAAAAACAGGTTGGCTTTCGAACGAGTATATACGGTATTTATTTTCTGGACTGAAATATGCGTCATCTTACCATACCCACCAAAACAAAAGATTTTCATTCACTTAGTATGGACAGCTCAAGACCATCCCGACAGCACGTCACATGGTAACCAGAGTCTAAAATGAGACCAGAATGACCGAGAGAAACTTTACTATGAACAATCTGTCAAGAAGCAGACTTCTGGTTATTTTAAAATCCTACTTTCTAATTGAGCTGAATTTTAAAAAAACGTAAAAACGTTATAATTCGCAGCGCAAGACCATCCAAAAATACAAAATTGCAGTTGTGTCGTAAAACATGTTTAAAATAATGCGCACCGATCAGAATATGTTTATAAAAAGTGTTGTCAATAAAATACGCACTTTATTGCGCGACAGAAAGGTTGTTCAATATAATACGCAATGCGACACTCAATCTCAAAAAAATTACATGATACATAGAAATAAATAAAATAATTTAAAAATTCACTGATTTAACTACAGTACATGCGATCGATCTAAAAATTTTTATACATCGTTTTTATCATCGGCACGAAGCAGCCTGCAAAATTTCAGTTCGCTAGCTTACGAGGAAGTGGGTTAAAATCGATCCAAAGTTTTGGCGACAATCAAGCAAGCAAGGGTTCAAACAGACACCACGAGTTAATATAAAGGATGTTTAAAAAAAATTGTAAAATGACACAACTTGTAAACACAAAAATACGTCCTGTCAGCCTCTTGGGTGTCACAGTTTTTACAGTTAACGTAAGATCTCATTGGTGTTATAGCTGTCAAAGTTAACTTCCTCTCTCATTGGTGTTAAAGCCTTCAATGATGAAACTATATTTCAAGGTGTCATATCCTTAATAGATAACACCGTATATTTTTGTTGTCATAGATTTTCTGTCAAAGTTAAATACTCACTGGTGTCAAAAATGTGAGATTAAGTTTGGACCAGGTGTCCAAAAAAAACGATGTTAAAATTTTTATGAAAATCTGTTTTTGTTTAAAATGGCAAGTGTTTATTACTAATGCAAACTCAACGAATCTATTCTATAAACAGAGGTGGATTAAGATTGCATGGGGCCCCTCGCTGCAATTCAATCTAGGGCCCGGTCCAGCCAATTTATTATACAATCGAATACGTTTGGGGGTCCTTAAATTAGCCTTAAATCATTGGGGGCCCCGGCTTTAGCCCAATTGGCCCTCTTTTATCCTCCCCTGCCTGTACACATACAGAGAACGCATTAAAAAAATCAACTTTGGGTACATTTAATTTTGATAACTTGTTTTAAAAACCCATGTAATATTGCTAGACTGATAAGAAACTGGAAGAAATGAGTTTGGGGGGAGAGGAGGGAGGTTGAAGAGTTTCTAAACTTTGCTTTAAAAAAATAGTTTGTAAAATTACAAGCATTAACGGCATAAACCTTCAAAATGTTCCCCAGGAATTGTCTGCCCACAATACGAGTTACCTTTCTGTGCCCATGTGTTCAACATCAAACTGGCGATAAGTGTGAGAAACTTTGAATTCAACATTTCAACACAATAGTTAACACAATACTTAACACGGTATTAACATAAAATTTAATACAAAAGTTAACACACTTAAGTATAAAGCGCTTTTAGAGCCGCGAATTGGCACGTTTTATAACAATTTTAAAGGATCTCACTAAATGTTAAACAAAGTGCAATATCAATATTTAATTAAATAATTTTATAAACATAATTTGAGAAAATGGCGAGCATTATAAATGATTGATCCTGACAAGGGAATTAACTTCTCGCACTGAAGGTCCAATGACACGCCTACTTTGTCATATTTTATTGAAATTTAATAAACTATAAATCTTGAAGAAGCATTTTCTCATTTTCAATGGTTCTCACGATTGTCTATTTATGGCTCAATAGGAACATGAAAGCGTGTGGTGCAGGGCCCTGAAGGTCGTTGGACACTAGGTGGCTTGACCTAAGATTTGAGAATTTGAGGGGCCGAACAATAACTATATTAGTTTAAAGAAATTAATATATTTTATGTTATTTAGTTTACTCAAATAAAAGACTAAGCCATCATAGACTGACTCCTTCATCATAGATTGATTCACACATCAAAGGGTTCACACGTTACAGACTGACTCACTCATCACAACTGACTCACACATCACACACTGACTCACTCACTACAGACTGACTCACCAATCACAGACTGGCTAACTCATCAGAGACTGACTCACTCATCACACACTGAGTCACTTATCACAGACTGACTCACACATCACACACTTACTCACTCATCACAGACCGGCTCACTCACCAAGCAATGACTCACTCATCACAGACTGACTCACTCAACACAGACTGACTCACTCATCACAGACTGACTCACTCATCACAGACTGACTCACTCAACACAGACTGACTCACTCATCAAGCAATGACTCACTCATCACACACTGACTCACTCATCACAGACTGACTCACTCATCACAGACTGACTCACTCATCACAGACTGACTCACTCATCACACATGGACTCACTCATCAAAGACTGACTCACTCATCACACACTGACTCACTCATCACTGACTGACTCATTAATCACAGACTGACTCACTCATCACAGACTGACTCACTCATCAAAGACTGACTCACTCATCACAGACTGACTCACTCATCACAGACTGACTCACTCATCAAAGACTGACTCAATCATCAAAGACTGACTCACTCATCAGAGACTGACTCACTCACCAAAGACTGACTCACTCATCAGAGACTGACACACTCATCAGAGACTGACTCACTCATCACAGACTGACTAACTCATCAGAGACTGACTCACTCATCACAGACTGACTCACTCATCACAGACTGACGCACTCATCACAGACTGACTCACTCCTCACACACTGACTCACTCATCACAGACTGACTCACTCATCAGAGACTGACTCACTCATCACAGACTGAAACACTCATTAGAGACTAACTCACTCATCACAGACTGACTCACTCATCACAGACTGAGTCACTCCTCACACACTAACTCACTCATCACAGACTGACTCACTCATCACAGACTGACTCACTCATCACAGACTAACTCACTCCTCACACACTGACTCACTCATCACAGACTGACTCACTCATCACAGACTAACTCACTCCTCACACACTGACTCACTCATCACAGACTGACTCACTCATCACAGACTAACTCACTCCTCACACACTGACTCACTCATCACAGACTGACTCACTCATCACAGACTGACTCACTCCTCACACACTGACTCACTCATCACAGACTGACTCACTCCTCACACACTGACTCACTCATCACAGACTGACTCACTCCTCACACACTGACTCACTCATCACAGACTGACTCACTCATCAGAGACTGAATCACTCATCACAGACTGACTCACTCATCACAGACTAACTCACTCCTCACACACTGACTCACTCATCACAGACAGACTCACTCATCACAGACAGACTCACTCAACACAGACAGACTCACTCAACAACTTTTAAGTTTATGTAGTGTGCCGTTAGAAGCCAAGGGTCCATTTTTCTTAATAAAGATTTGCTACTGGATGGATGAAAGTATTTAGGTTTTACCAAAAACTAATAACCATTTATAAATATGTAAATGGAGCAAATTGAAATAGAACGAACACAACATCCATTTTCTTGGGCCTTGTGGAATCTTTTAGTATCGGTGGATACTACTTATCTTATAGCACTTACAGGAAGTCTAGTTTTTGCCAATCTTTGACATGGTCAGTGATACTACTTATTTAATAGCACTTACAGGAAGTCTTGCCATCTTTTACATGGTCAGTGATACCACTTATCTTATAGCACTCACAGCAAGTCCAAGCCTTTGCCAATCTTTTACATGTTCAGTAGATGTAACAGGATCCCAAGTGAAGTTGTCATAAAACAAATTTGACAATTAAGGGAACAGAGCCCCATCTAGAATAGGATTCCATGAAGTATTATAAACTTAAAGGATTTGTAAACCTGCCGGGATTTAATTCCCCCTGGGAAAAGTGATCACCAATAAGAGATCCTTTGCTGGAAAATGCTCAGTTAGGGGCAATTTATTATTTTAGAGCTGGACGTGAAAATACGTAATGGAGCCAAAAGTTTTGAGTTGGTCATTAAATGGCACATTCTCGGCCCTGATGGCAAAGATTGATTAAATGTCCATGCCTAGGCTAAAGAGGTAGACAAATTTTAGCCAAAAGCCTGGACGTCAATTATTTAAGAATAATATTGATATCGGTTAACTACTTATTTATGATCTAGACAAAATATAACGCAGATTAATTTCTGTTATACAATTTTTTTTAAATGTACATTATACAGTTTCCAAGATAAACGTCACAGAATAACTCAAGCTCAGAATAAAATCACATTTAAAATAAAGTAATAAAAAAACACGATTATTTAGGTGTTTGAAGGTCAAAATTTTAAATTTTATCTATTGTTTAAACTTCGTGTTACAGTTACAACTTGAAATTTCAATGCAAGTCAATTTATTTAAGAGACAACTGAAGAAATGAAAAAGCTTTAATGTCTTTATTCTTTTAAGTACATCATTTTGTTGCACTCAGTTTTCAATATTTTCATCGTGTGGAATTTTCCTCACTCACATCCAGTCCCATTATAATCATCAAAGTTCAATGAGAAAACAAAAAAACCACCATAGTTATTTTCACGAAAACATCGAACCTTTAAAAAAATATATATTGAATTATTTGTTCTGTCATAATGAAAACATCTTAAATAATTATTTAATTACTAGTGTATTACCCGTCAAAAATAACGGAAGTTTTCAAAATGGATTTATTTCAGTTTTTGTAATTGTCCCTTTTGCCTGAAAGCCGCATAGTAAATAATCAGAAAATGTAGAGACCAAGAGAGAAAAATACGTTTGAAAGTAGCGTTTTTTCGTTTTTTTTTGTTTTTTTTTGCAGTATTTTTTTCAGCGCTATTTTTTAGCGGTGAGCTTTCTAAAATCTAGCGTTACGAACGGACATAGCAGAGTATATATTTTGATTATATATACGAATATATGTGCTACGAGAAAACCTCCAAGATTAGGCTTCGCGTTCTATAACTTTGCATGAATAATAATGATATAATCGGGATAATAGTAAATGCATAGTGAATTACACACAGCATAAGGTGATACTACAGCAAAGAAATTTGAAGTTCGAAGTATTAACTAATATTGCTGGGGGAGTCAGCCGGACGTTAACTTGCGGCATTGAATAGTGCGCATCAATTATGAGTGCACCAATATTACAGCACAGTGCCTTAAAAATAAATTATGTGACTGTAATGTGATCCACATCAAGCACATCTGTGATTTGAAGCAGTTTAAGCTTCATTGGTGATTATGACTTGTCAGTTTATTCGCCCATTTGTCCGTTCATTATTACCACAACATTACAAAAACATGTAAAAAATAAAATGTAATATTTGCACATGTTAATAACAAAGAACTATTCATTTTGCATGAAACGTAGTAAGCAAAGTTTGTCACAGGATAACAGAAAAGATTAAATTATCAACTGTTAATCATATTTACAATTTAAAATAAACGTGTTAGTAATTCACATAAACGTTTTTATTATTGTCAAGTCAGCACCTTTTCAAGATCTATTATGACTTGTCAGTTTATGCGCCCATTGGTCCATACATTATTACCGTTACATTATCAAAAACATGTAAATAAAAAATTGTATCTATTTACAAATAGGGCTGTCAATTTTGTTGAAAAAAGCTGCCCGGGTACCCGTGAAAATTTTGAACGGGTACCCGGGTTACCCGTTCTAAACGTCGCATAAATCTTAAGTGATTGTGCTTTGGTCAGTGGTACTGCTTTTGTTGACGCCAAAAAGTTGCTGATATTGGGTGGATTGGTGGTTTGTTTATAAATATCAATTTATGAATAGCGTTCAAATGGCGTTTATCGCCACCCTTCGCAGACACAGCTTCATTACAATGGTTGCATTTTGCCGTGTCGCTGTCAACTTGCTTTGCCTGATTCTACACGACGTCTTACCCATCTTGTTAACTTTGGGTGTATTATTAATATCAATTTTTGGGCTATGCAAACACGTGTTAATGAACGCAAGAAACACATGCGAATGCAAGGGGTGTGGGTTATAGCAGTGCTTCTCAAATTGGGGTCCGCGGAATTTATCAAGAAAGGAGAGAAAAATATAATTATAATCCTCCAATTGCTACCAATAATACTGACCCTATAGAATTTGTAATTTTTTGACAATATGCAAATACATGAAATAAATAAAATAAAAGGAAATAAAATACATTTCGCTACCATGTAAGTACAGGGAAAATAGTGCACCGGTTCCTGGTGCAATGGAAAAAATTCCTTTGGTCCACAATATAAAAAATGTTGAGAAGCACTGGGTTATAGGAGTGAAGAGAGGAGAGGGGGAGTAGAAAAACGACATTAGATAGTATCAATCGCAGACCCACTGTCGGAAATTTCAAAGCAAAGTTATTGTAAAGCAAGAGTGTTTTTATGAACAAAAAACAAACACGGCCTCTTTCATCTCTGTGCAGTTCATCCTCACAGCCGACGTCTTACCCATCTTACACTGTTAGTAACTATTTAATTTAATAAATTTAAAATCTTGACGACCTTGTACGCATTATTAACATCAGTTTTTCTAGGTCACCACGTGTTAATGAAAACAAGAAGTACAAGCGAATGCAAGGGGTGTGAGTTATAAGAGTGAAGGGACGAGAGGGGGTAGATAAACAACATTAGCTATTATCAATAGGCGTATTTCAAAGCAAATTTAGTGTCAAAGCAAGGTTGTTGTTTTTTTTAATTCACAAACACAGCATCTTTCATCTCTAAGCAGTCCATCTGGCAGATGACTTTTGTTTTCTTTACATGATTCTTTTAAAGAACCAAAGCGCGATTTCTGTTTCCCGTTGAGAGAAAAAAAGATATATCAAAATACATTGTAGTTTTTTTGAGACCGTATTTTATTTCCTGTTGACAGATATTTCTCCTGAGATGTACTTCACAACATATATTTGAAAAAAAATATTTATTTGATAAATTGTTTCGCGAGCCACAATGTAAAGACACAAAAAAGCCGCATTGGAGCTGAAGTTTGGCCTACGGTTAATATAGACATTGATGCCACATTTTCACGGGTACCCGGGCGGAATTTTACTACCCGGGTAATCACACGACAACGGGTACCCGGGTCACGGGTACCCGTTGACAGGCCTATTTACAAATATGAATAACAACGAACTATTTATTTTGCATGAAACCATTGGTTTTCGGCTGCGTTGATTGTTTATACAGGTATTTAAGATTGTTTTGATTTTATAGTTTTAATTTAATTTAAAGATAGAGCGCATATCAAATCCGCATGTACATCCTCATGATAAATGTATATCTCACATAAATAAACAAGTAATATTGCCTTGTTGTCGATGTCTGTAGATTCGTCAACCTGGGGTGCGTACCACGGTGATGAATTAATCCTCTCCAACAATTGTATCTCAATATCTTCGGCTATTTCCTCAATGCGCCTAGTTACAGTGGTAGCCGACAATGGCACATGAGCTTCATTTTAACAGCAGCCTCTCCTAGAAGTTAATGGCTAATGTCTTTAGCGGAGGGCGAGATTAATTCTTCACCGATAGTGAATGGCTTTTAGCCTTAGCAATGCGGTTAGCCACCAAATGTGAAGCTCTCAGTGCGTTCTCATTTACTGATGTGGTGGCCCTGAGAAATTTCTTCTGTCCTTCATGGTCCAGTTTTTTCCTTTCAAAATACTCCATTGGCTTATCTTTTAATCCAGGGTGCTTGGCGTTCAAGTGGCGAAGCAGTTTTGAAGATTTCTTCGCCTCATTAGAAAGCCGGTCACCGCAAACTATGCAGGAGCAGTGTTGGTATGTTGGAGTCAACTGTCTCAAGAAATCCATAAGTCAATTTCAAGTAGGACCAATGGTATTTTCTTTTACAAGTTTTATGCTTATTGGATGTTAAAGGCTCTTCTTCACTCTCTTCACTTCTCTTCTTTTACCAAGAAATTTTTAACGTTGCCTGTTTCGAACTCATTTTTCTAATTAGTGGGTTTAATATTAGCATTCAAGAGACCGATCCGTAACCCGGAACATAAAACTTCATAAAGGTCAAATAGTAAATGTGAAAATATATTATTTCACTTTTATAACGAATGAAATCTTCATAAAAAATATTTATTAAAAGTATCAGTGTAATCACAAATAGCTGTTTATTGGAAGTCATTCATGGTGTTTTTAAAAATTGTTTTTCTTAACATGTGAATTTCATTGACGCTATAAGTATAAGCATTTATTTCAAAACCATCAAAATAGCCACAACAAAAGAGCGCCTACATAAAAGCACCGACATAAGAGCCCCGACACAGAGTGCAAAGATTGATTGTAGGCGGTTGTCCGCTCTGCGCTATTTGTCATTGATGTTCTTTGGACGTGGTGCCGCCAAAACGGGTAACAAGCTTTTCCATCTTGTGTATGGAAAGACGCACAATCCCTAGAGAAATACACCACAGTAAAAAATGTAAATAATTTAATGTTCCTTTGCTCGCGGACCACCAGGCATATCTCCGCGGACCACAGGTTGGGTACCACTGCTCTTCTATACAATCCACTGTAACCAACCTCGGTTACCTCTTGATATGTCTATATATAGACAGCCATTCTCCCAGTCCACGACAACGCACACTTACAGTTCACATCACAAACCACGTGTTTCATACTAGTCAAATCACACGCTCATACAATGTCAATACAACACAACAATTCTCTCACAAGGCCTGGGCCAAAATGTTTTTTTTCTTATATTAAAAACTGACTCATCATTAATTCTCCAATTTCCCGTTTAAGTAAAAGCAAGAAACTTTGGCAAGTTGTTGAACACACTCGCACGACGATAATTGGCGAAAAGGCATTTTAAAATGTCCACTCATGGGGGGCCGGGGCCAAAATGTGGTTTTTTCCTAATATGAGATCTATAAAAACTGTCTCATCTCTAATTCTCCAACTTCCCGTGTAGGTAGAAGCATGAAAGTTTTGGAAGTTGTTAATTACACTCCCGCAATGGTAACGTGCCCAAAAAGTATTTTAATTATAACTCACTGAAAGCCGGGGGCCCAAATGTAGCCTTTTCACCTTATATGAGCTAAATAACAACAATTTTTTTAAACTTTGGATACTGTTTAAATAGCAGATGACCTGGCTCTTGTAAGCTAAACGCATCTGAACACCCAAGAAAAAAAACGATTCGTCTCCAGCACTTTTCGAATCAAATTAGTCTTCATATCAACCCAACCAAAACAAAAGTCATGGACCTCACCAACCAACCCAATGATATTATACTTAATGACCAAACCATAGAGAAAGTAACCAACTTCACTTACTTAGGTAGCAAAATGTCATATGATGGAGATGCAACGTCAGAGATGATGACTCGAATTGCGTTGGCGTCAAGTGCTTTTAACAAACTTACATTTATTTGGAGATCAAAGACACTTAGCAAACATATAAAACTTAGGCTATTCAACTCTTGCGTAATCCCTGTACTAACATATGGATGCGAAATTTGTAAATCATCTCAAGCTATAGAAAATAAATTAGAGCCTTCGAAAACAAATGCCTCCGAGAAATTATGAATATAAAATGGAGTGATTTTAAATCAAATGAAATAATAAGAGAAGTAACCAACCAAGAATATGTGTCAACCTTTATAAGGAGAAGACGTTGGAATTATATCGGTCATGTTCTTCGAATGGACGAGAGAAGACTACCTCGTTAGGCCTTCATATGGACACCAAAAGGCAAAAGAAAACAAGGAAGACCAAAGGAAACCTTACGCAGAACAATCAAAAAGAAAGCTCAACCATGGGTCTAAGAAATAATCAAGACCTATATACAATTTGCGGCGGATCGTCGTAAATGGTAATCCATGACTACTGCCCTATGTGTCGTCTTCGGCCCGAGAGGAATAACTAACTAACTAACTAACTAACTAACTATGTCAATGGATTTTGACAAAACTTGGAATAAAAAAACTTGATGGCCTATATTAAAATACTATAGGGCATTAGAATTTTATTTTTCATTCTTTTGGAGCCGAGGGCCCTTATCTCAATTTCGTAAACGTTTAAGAAATTTTAACCATTTGATTTCACACAATTGTTTTTTCTCTAAATATTGACAAACATGTATATCCATCATGATCCAGATTGAAACAAACTGTTGTTTTTAACTTTACACCTAACACAGATAGGGACCGGACCCTTATTTTAGCTTTTTTTTTATTTAAAACGTATGAATAGTATTTTAATCATCCCACAGCCATTAAAATTTGGGAAGTTTTTTGAGTACACTCCCACGAAGTGTTCTGTCATTTAAAAATTTTAAAACACCACTTATTATCGCCGGGGACCTATAATGCCATTTTAAAACATGAGTTATATCAAAGGTATTTTAAACAGTGACTACTAGCAGTGGCGTAGCTATGGGAGGGGGAGATGGTTTCAAATTCGAAAGTCTCCCGGGCCCCCTTTGAGGAGGGCCCCCAAATTAGTGTATGAATTTTTTTTTACATCAAGTATTACGCAACTGCCATGTATGTGGGGTCCCCAAAAGAGGTTATGCTCCCATGGGCCCAAAACATCTACAAATTCCTAGCTACGCCACTGGCTACTAAGTATATAAATGAATTATTGATCAAATTTTATATTAAAAAAATGAAAATCCTATAACTATAGGGTAAATAACTCCTAACGTCTGTTCCTTTTGTGTCTGGGCCCAAAATAATTTTTTCGTAAAAATTTAAAGCTTCATTTCCGATTACATTTTAAGCAATTTAAATAAATATGGACACGTATCTCCATAATGACCTATATTGAAATCTTTAGGCCTTAGGAAATATGCACATTCTGCATCCCATTTTCCACGGGGGCCTTTAAATTAGTTTTATTTCCCTTTTGATTTTTCACCAAACTAATCTAAATATTGACAAACAAGTATATCCATCATTATCTAGATTGAAATCAATTGGTGTTTTTAATTGGTGTTACGCCGGTTCTCAACACTAGCTGAAATCCTAATTTTCCGCTGCAAAACGCGGGTATTTAGCTAGTATACATATATAAGAAAAATTATTCTCTTTTGAAAATATAGAAATACTAGTGTATTACCCGCCAAAAATGACGGAAGTTTTCAGCTGAAATCTATTTATTTTGAAGGGGAAAAAAATGCACTTTTTTAGGGCGCCTACGGCGCCCACCTTTTTCAAAAGCCCAACTAACTTGTCCTTGTTTGATAAATACGAAATATTAAACTCTCTGAGATGTACACAAAGTATTTTATAAAGGGGGTTGTAGGGTGTCTACGGCGCCTCCTTTGTTTTTTTATTTTATAATTAACCATAATCAAATCCTCTTTTTACATTGTTCCCTTTTCCAAAATTAAAATACGAGCTAAAATAATAACGTCATATAATTTTTCTTTACAGCGCATCTTTAATTTGCTCACCTTTTGATGGACACCATGTATTAAATATAAGATCAAACAATGACGTCATATAATATATTAAATTCCATACATACATACGGAATTATGTATATTGATATCTGTCTCAAAATCTATAATTTAAACATCTTTCATTTAATCTGTGTTGTAGCATGACTTGTTAAGATAAGCTTAAAATTTACACTATATACGATTCATTAAAAATTAACCAACTATGACGTAACTAGGGGTTGTAGGGCGCCTTACGAAATATTTAACTTCCTGAAATGTACACAAAGTAGTATTTTATCATTTTAAATCCACAAATCCTCTTTTTACATCGTTCCCTTTTCCAAAACTAAAATATAAGCTAAAACAATGACATCATATAATTTTTTTTTACGGCGAGAAAAATCACACGCTTTTTTAACTGCTATGGACTGTTGTACTATGTTCCTCAGCGTTACGGGTCCTGAGATTTGGGCTATTATATTATTTACTAGAGGTTGTAGGGCGCCTACGGCGCCCACTTTTTTCAAAAGCCCAAGTAACTTATCCTTGTTTGATAAATACGAAATATTACACTTCTTGAAATGTACACAAAGTATTTTATTAAAAGCTAAAACAATGACGTCATATAATATTTTTTACAGCGAGAGACACCACACGCTTTTTTAACTGCTATGGACTGTTGTACTAAATTAAAATATAAGCTCCAACAATGACGTCAGAGCGTTACGGTTACATCCAGCCAGCCAGCCAGTGGCTTGGGCTATTATAATTATATATGTTTAAGCTAATCAAAATATCATGTCCATTTAAAAATAACATTATAAAATTAATCCAAAATAATTACTTTAAATATAAAATTTATTTTATATTTATGCATTTTGATTATTTAAAAAAATTAACATAGATTTTATAAATTTCACCAATTCAAACGGTTCATCAGAAAACACACACACAAAAATTAACAGTGAGTCTACTAAATATTTCTGTTACCAAACATTGTAAGGAGTTTTGGTGTATATTGGCTTTGAACAATATAACACTTCCATTATTTACTTAGGCAACAATCCAGAATTTACTTATGCAACCACCCATTATATGCGCATACACCATCCATCTAAATCCATGTTCGCTTATAAAATATTAAGGATTTACTGAAACATCATCAATCATTTAGTGAAAAAACATCAATCATTTACTGAAACAACATCAATAATTTAGTATTATAATTTTTTATACAGCAGCTACAATTTACGCACTCACCCAGATGTGGATTAAGATTGCTCGCTACACCAGGCTGCAATTCCCCCAGGGTCCCGGTATGGCCACTTTGTTATACATTATAATTTGTTCGGGGGCCTTTAATTTAGCCTTAAATCGTTGGGGGCACCGGCTTTAGCCCAATCAGCCCTCCCTCTTAATCCGCCCCTGCACTCACCATACATCATTTACGATTACGCTATCCCTCGTTTATTCATAATAAACCAATCATTTTTTTTAAATACATCGATCATTTACTTATACAACATCCATATTTTACTTATGCAGCATCCATCCTGGCAGATTTAGTCGCAAATCAGATCCCGGCAAGGAAAATACCTATGTTTATTTTATCAGCTGGCATTCCTAGTTTTACCCAGAATGCTCCTTACTCTCTCTAGTTGAAGTTACAAAAAGATTTTGACATGATTTAAATTTAACATAATAAAAAATATATAATTATCCCAGCAGAAAACAAAAGGTAATTAACACCCCCCCAATAAATAGTTAAAAAGCACTTGCAAAATTTTTGAATAAATTATATTCTATTTTGAAAGATCTTTATTTGAATTTGATGAGCCTTCCCCGTCACGGCAGGACTTTGTTCCTGTGGCCAAGGGTGTCCCTGAGTCCACCCAGTTCTGAATGGGTACCTAACACCAGTTAGGGAAACAAAGGTGTCTTGGTATTACAGTCACCCACGCGTGTAGTTTATGTATAGCAACATAGTTTTTTGAGGAACAAAAACATCAAAATAATCATCTTAACGTTTTTGTCAAAAATAACTTAAGATCTTGCCATATTATCTTCGTCACTTGAGTCCAGTGGAGATGTATGTCTAATCGGTCTCCCCGTGTAGCCGTGGTAGTGGATGGTGCCCAGGTTTACCATAACAACATATCTGTTTTGGTAGGAGTAAACAAGGAAGCCTTCAAGAAGAACATTTTTTATCATACAGATTCAGTGTACAAAAATGGTGTG
The DNA here is from genome assembly GCA_944989445.1 of Ampullaceana balthica. Taxonomy (NCBI): domain Eukaryota; kingdom Metazoa; phylum Mollusca; class Gastropoda; family Lymnaeidae; genus Ampullaceana; species Ampullaceana balthica. The sequence goes on from CALYLW010000107.1 coordinate 20,983, forward strand.
AGTGAGTTATTTGCTTTACGGGGTTAAAGGTCAGTATGTGTTAGGTGTGAAAATGTTGACATCTTTTATCGGGGTCACAATGTCAGAGTGTTATTATCAAGATAAACCTATTGTGGGTGAAAGTTTAGCTCAATCGAGCAATGCAAAGAGCGGCAAAATGACTGCGATATTTGATGCTAACACACGCACGAATATATGGTATCCGTCTGTCCTCAAGAGACGATGGCGTTGACTCATGGTCCTCTTCCTCCCACCTTTCTCCTGGCTCTTCTCTCTTCACTCCTGGCTGTGTGGTTTGAGTGCCATCGCGTACCTTTGACCGCAAGAGGTGCGTTCCTCAGCAATTGCTTCCCACGTTTTATGGTCGATGCGCTCCAGTAACATGTCTTTCTTGCAGAAATCCTTTTAGCGCAGGCAAGGACGACATCTTTTCCTATGAGCAGTAGCCAACTCACCTTAAAGCGGGGCTCTTAGAATGCGCTCCGGGGCAATCCTGCTCCTCTTCCCTCCACCTTTCTCCTGGCTCTTCTAGCTGAGAGGGTCGGTTCCGTAGCTGAAGTGACCTCGCGTATCTTTGACCGCCAGAGGGTGCGCTCCTCAGCAGTGGCACGCACGAATACAGACACACAGAAACACACACGCACTTACACACACAAAGTGTGCAAGCTAAGTAAAAGCGTTTTAGAAATGGCATTCATTATCTTTTGCTGTAAACGGAACTGATCTAAAAATTTCATTACAAGTTAAATTAGATAATTTAGTTAAATTAGAACAGAATTTTAATTTTCCATCTGATATTTGTGAAAATTGTGACTATTGATGTTATTCATACCTGGCAAACGTTGGTATGTCATAACCTGCATTAACCAGGCTAATGAGTCTTGGCCTGAACACAGATAAGATTAATCTTTTGTTCTTACCATCCAAAGCTTCTTTATGGAAAGCTTCGGAAATTTCCAAATGAAGAAAAAAAGAACATATAAATATGAAAGTTTCTTACTCATGATTTGCGGTTGATATTAAACCAAAATTTGCTATTCCTAGAATATAATTCAAGTTTTTTAAAACAAAGTTGATTTATTGGAAATTTCATACATTTTGTAACATTCTTCATATGTTTCTTATACATTTCAAACACCAGATGTGTCCAAACATTACAAAAAATGATCGTAGTCCATGAAGTCATAATATTAAAAAATAAATGTAATATATTAAAACGAGCGACAAAGCCCGTCCAAGGACGTTCCGCCACCGTTCGGTGGCATGTGGTAACTCCTCTCTAACAGCCTTCTCAACCGGCATACATGTGCATCACGTCAAAAATACTATTCATTATAGTTAAAATAATAACTTGTAAAAACAGAGCTTTTGACTATAAATCCCAATGCGCTTAACTCAAAATAAAGTTTTGGAAGAAATACTTCACCAAAAATAACTCGTTTTGAAAGTCCGCGTAAACGTGTTAAATATGATTGGCTGTAGGAGTCATATGTATTTGAGGGACCAATCGCTATCGATGACCGGACAGAACGGACAGAAACTTGTCTTTTATTATATAGGATTACACCAAACAAAATTTTCAACGAAAATTTAACCAAAAAAGAGCCACATTGGAAGAAGTTTAGAAATGTAAATAAACCCCAAAAAAAAATTTAAATCAATAATGGGTGATAAAAAAAATCAACAAATGCAGGTTTAAATACTAAATAAATTAAAGAAACTTTGTAAAACGTGTACTTCTTGCTCTGAATCTAGTGTGTCCAACTAAAAAATATCTATAAAACCTCTCCTTCCACTAAACGACTGCCTCAACGTGTTGTTGTTTCATCGGTAAGTCATACCATCGTTAGTCTTAACGATGTATGACCTTGGCGTACTTGATGCTGACACGGCGACTGCTTGCTTCCACGAGCCTTTAGGTTTTTTCTGCATATATACGTTGCTTCCAGGCTGCAAGTATGTACGTCTGTATATGCTGGCTGATTTATTGTAATACATGTACTTCTTTTAGTTGGACATCTGATATTTATTGCATATTACGCCCACAATTTTAATAAGACTGAGCTCCTGACTTCCTAGCAGACCAAGGATGGACTTTGAGTGCGTCTTGATGCAGACCAAAGATTGGCTTTGAGTGTGTCTTGATGCAGACCAAGGATGGGCTTTGAGTGTGTCTTGATGCAGACCAAGGATGGACTTTTAGTGTGTCTTGATGCATACAAAGGATTGGCTTTGCGTGTGTCTTGATGCAGGCCAAAGATGGACTTTGAGTGTGTCTTGATGCAGACCAAGGAAGTACTTTGAGTGTGTCTTGATGCAGACCAAGGATGGACTTCTACACCATACATCATTGGACCCAAGACTTCCTTTTTTGGTTGAGAGCAAACTAACATAATTCATGGATCTAAATCAGCACCAATAACGGTTAAATCAGGAGATCCTTAATTTTGACACTGAGTAAATTGCCTAATAAAACCAGGAAACCAACACACTATCGATATTTAAAACTATAATAAAAATTCAAGACTTAACATTCCATTGTAAGTATACAAAAAGAAACGGTCATTTACGTACGTTTTAAAATACAGATAATATTAAAAGTGTATTTAAAGCATTTTTGGAGCGTATATAGAGTTGAGATAATACAAACCTTAACCAAGTCTGCATATTTCTCTTTATCAGAGGAAGGTTCGCCCCAAAAAACAGGCACATACCACGCCATCCAGCCCACGATGACGTAGGAATGGGATCGGGAAACTGATAAATTCCTGACGTCCGGCTGCGGCTGCAGCCCATTTTGGAAAATGGTATCGCATGCCTCTTTATATCCCCAATAGTCAGCAAAAGTTTAGGTCCTCTTTTCTTTTCTTTCCCCTTCCTCAACTTGGCGTACCTGTAAATTTATTTTAACCTTTTTTTACCTGTGAATTTATTAGAAACTTGCGGACCTGTCAATTGTATTGCAGCTTTGCATGCCTAAAAATTAAATTTACTTTGTGCACCCGAAAATTTGCTTTAATTTCTCATACTTGTAAATTTATTTCACATAAACCTAAAATTTTTTAAGGATATTTGTTTCTGGAAAATATTTTATATTTTTAAGAAAACAATATTTTTAAATCGAGCTTTTGATAAATGCTTAGCTTTACCTGTTTAAAACAGTAGAGATTGACTTAGCTAAGAAAACCCTGTTTCAAACACAAAATATTGACTTTGATCAGACGTGCTTGTATCAAACACTGGGTAATGAGTTAGAGGCAAGATAAGATTTATCCCACACCAGAGATTGATTAGCTGGACTATTCTCAATGGGCTGACTTGGTAACAGTGTCAGGTCTCGATGTTATAGGGATTGTTGCCTTGCTCTCCGCTTTCAACGCGTACACATAGACTGACACGATGATAGAACTTCAAATGTTTATTCACTGTACAAAAACCCTGGGCGTTCGTCCTCGAACCCCAGCACATCTAACTTTATACAATACTGATAAAATATTGTATAAAGTTATATGTGCTGGGGTTCGAGGACGAACGCCCAGCACATATAACTTTATACAATATTGATTCAATAGTTAAACAACTCTGTAGTACTCTACAGTCTCCCAGACCTTCTATCTCATGTATAGGATAACAATCAGACTCTAACACCACTCAGTACACAAACTCGACATACTCTTATGTCACAACTGTAGCCCTGGGCTCTGTCCAGGTCTCAACTGCTGTCTCCCTGCAACTCTGCAGCTACCACTGACCTTCTCGCCCGACCGGTCTAAACTAGTTCACCTGGTCTCTTTCTGACCCTGGCGTATCCTCTGGTCACACACCAATGTGAACAGGAGTTCACTAAAACATCATGCCCGTGACTAGTGTGCACTCCAGTCACCAAGCATTCACTCACAGTGATTCTCATACCCCTGACAAACAGCTGGTTTTGCATACAAGTACAAGTAATACTTGATAATTGTTCGCTTTAATGGATCACATCTGAGAATGTTAGTAAAAACTAAAATTCAGGTAACCCATTTTTAATGTAAGATTAAACTACACATATCCTTATAAGCTGATCTAGACTTACACTCCATCAGGTCCTAGGTTATCTTCCCAATACGGTGTCTTTAGTTTGTTACCGTCGAGTGGGGCATACAAGATTGAAACATGGGTACAATATGACGGGTCAAAGTCATCCTGGTTAAAGTCATACAAGATTGAAACATGGGTACAATATGACGGGTCAAAGTCATCCTGGTTAAAGTCATACAAGATTGAAACATGGGTACAATATGACGGGTCAAAGTCATCCTGGTTAAAGTCATACAAGATTGAAACATGGGTACAATATGACGGGTCAAAGTCATCCTGGTTAAAGTCATACACGATTGAAACATGGGTACAATATGACGGGTCAAAGTCATCCTGGTTAAAGTCATACAAGATTGAAACATGGGTACAATATGACGGGTCAAAGTCATCCTGGTTAAAGTCATACAAGATTGAAACATGGGTACAATATGACGGGTCAAAGTCATCCTGGTTAAAGTCTCGTAAGATGAAGAAATCAACAACGCATATAATTCTCCTACAAGAGTGCAGCCCTACAGGGGAAAAAGATTGTAGCTTATTTTTGTAGATAGTATTACTTTGTTGAATCACCTTTTCCCAATACCTTAATTAGCTAAGTCGGTCTGTGTCCTTATGTGTCCCACCTTTTATCAACTGAGATGGTGTGTCCTATATGTGTCTTACCTTGATCAACTGAGATGGTGTGTCGTATATGTGTCTTATATTTATCAACTGCCTGCTGTGTGTTAAATATGTCTCTTATCTTTATCAACTGGGTTGGTGTATGTCCTATATGTTTCGTGAATGAATCTACTGAGATTGTGTCTGTCCCATTTGTATACGTGTGCTTCCTTTATAATTGGGATTATGCTTGTCCTATGGTGTCCTATGTGTGTCCTATGTGTGTCCTATGTGTGCCTTACCTTTTTTTGAGCCGAGATGGTTAGTAGCAAACTGACCAAACCTGTGAGAAACTTTGGATTCGTTATTTCTACACAATAATTAACACACTTGTAACACAATAGTTAACACAACTAATGGCTACAATGGTGTCATAGCTTTTACACACTGCTCAAATTAACTCCAGATCACGTTGGTGTAATATCTTTAAAAATTAAAACCAGATCTCATTGGTGCAACGGCTGCCAATTTAAGTCCACTTAAAACTGTCAAACTTAAAACCAGATCCTATTAGTTTCGTAACTGTCAAAGCTAAACCCAGATCTCTTTGGTATATTAGCTGTCAAATGTAACACCAGATCTCTTTGTTATATTAGCTGTCAAATGTAGCACCAGATCTCTTTGGTATATTAGATGTCAAATGTAACACCAGATCTCTTTGGTATATTAGATGTCAAATGTAGCACCAGATTTATTTTTTGTCATATCTGTCAAAGTTAAAATCAGATCTCATTGGTTTATTAGCTTTAAAAGATTAAAAGCAGATTTTATTGTTGTCATAGATGTCAAAATAAAATCCAAATTTCTTTTGTGTTATACTATCAAAGTCAACACGAAATATAATAATTGGTGTCATAGATTCTCGACTATATTTAAACCAGATATAATTGGTGTCATAAATGTCAGACTAAATTGATATTTGATCTTTCTCTATGCGTGGTTATGTTTCTTTCCTTATACCAGTGTTTCTCAAATAGTGGGGCGTGCCCCACAGGGGGGCGAGAGGCTCCGTAAAGGGGGGCTCGTTTGACAATTATGCAGAGGTGTACTTATAACAATTTTATAGGCAAATGATACTATTTACAGTCACGTGGGGGGCGCGAAATGTTTTATTTCTTCCTAGGGGGGGGGATGACAGAAAATAAATGAGAAATACTGCCTTATACTAAGTTTTTATTTTGCTTTGGGGCCGTCCATAAAGTACGCCACGAAATTTTTGACCATTTTTAACTCCCCACTCCCCCTGTCACAAACTGTCACAAATCTCGGACCCCCCACCCCCCTAAAGTACGTCACACTTTCAAACAAAATTTTTTTTATTAACAAAATAATTAAAATTTAATATAAAACACCGTGACGTCACACATGGCCGGACTCCCTCCCCCTGTCACAAACTGTCACACTTTCTTACACCCCCTCCCCCCCTCTGGAGCGTGACGTACTTTATGGACGACCCCTTTCACGTTCACATAATTTTTTTTTCATTTCAGAAGCAAACTTTTCTACTTCAAGCGACAGAGCTACAACTGGTACAGTGAAAGTGGGACATTGGCATGTTAAAGAAGACATCATGAGGTATCGAATAGCTTTTAGACTCGATCCTGAATCTTAATGGGTAAACAATTAAAAATCAAATTTGAAGTATTTCCCAACATTCTCGAAATCAATAGGTTTTCCGGTGACTTTTGATGATAAACCACGTCAATACTTTATGACAATATAGTTTTGTTTAAAATAACAAGAGTTAGTGATATTTTTTTTTCGACTGCTACCATCACGGGAGGGTATTCAACAACTTTCCAAAGTTCATGTTCCTACCTACAAAGAAAGATAAGGAATAAGTGATGATTCAGTTTTATATAGCCCATATAAGGAAAAAAAAAGGTTTTGGGCCCCCGGCCACCCATGAGTGAAATTGTTTTAATTATTTTTCGACAATTATCGTCATAAGATTGTATTCAGCAATTTCCCAAAGTTTCATGCTTCTACCTTCACGGGAAATTGAAGAATTAGTGTTGAGTCAGTTTTAAATATATAAAAAAAAACTACAATAGGGCCCCTGGCCCACAGTAAGTGATAATTAATTTTATTTTTTTAACCTGTTACCATCGCCAAATGATACTTAACAACAACCGAAAGTTTTATGCTTCTACCTACATGGGAAATATGATAATATTTTTTTTATAGAGCTCATATAAGGAAAAACTACATTTTGGGCCCCCGGCCCCCAGTATCTTCTATATATGGAACGAAACCTGTTTAATAACCTTTCCGGTATAATTTTGTGTGCGTGTATCAAATTTCACGTTATTTGGTTGTCTGGATCTTGAGTTAATAGGGAACATCCAGACAGACAACAAATGCGTCTTATATGTATAGAGATAATCCCCCATGATTATAAGTTGTACAATTATTATTTCATAATCTATGTATTTATTATATGATTATGATCAATATTTGATAATCTAGGTATTTATTATATGATTATAAATTATGACATTTACTGTTTGGGTCAGGGATCTTAAGGTCGTGACATTTGCTGTACCAGATTTCGGCTCCGGCACCGCCAAAGCCGGAATCCGGTCACTATTACAAATCCGGCTCCGGCAGGATTTCACTTCATAAATCCGGCCAAATCTGGCTCCGGTGGGATTTAAAAAATTTAAAAAAGAGAAATTTTAAGCCCTGCTTAAATATGACAAACTTGTATCAAATACAAGAGATTGGTTTAGCTTTACTAAATTCACGAGCCTGACAAGTAAACAACTTGCTATGCAAAGAAGCAGTACCTGATCAAGCCGGTATTTAATGTATCAAATTTGTCAATGTTATTAAAAGCTAAAACTTAAGGTACCACATGTGTGAATGCATAGGATTAAACAAAATATATCCTTACAAACTATTATCTAGACTTACACTCCATCAGGTCCAAGGTTATCTTCCCAATACGGTGTCTTTAGTTTGTTACCGTCGAGTGGGGCATACAACATTGAAATATGGGTACACTGTGACGGGTCAAAGTCGTCCAGAGGAAAGTCCCGCAAAATGTTGAAATCAATAGTACAGAAAATCATCTTGCAAGAGCGCAGCCCTCCTATACATGGAAAAGATTGTTTTTACGTAATTTTTAGATGGTTTTTAATTAGTTGAAATTCCTTCCCCCTACCGTTATTAGCTAACGTGGTGTGTGTCCTATATGGGACTAACATTTATTAGCTGAGATAATGTGAATCCAATACTTGTTACCTTTATCAAATGAGGTAGCGTGTCCTATGTGTGTCTTACCTTTATCAACTGAGATGGTGTGTGTCCTATGTGTGTCTTACTTTTATCAACTGAGATGGTGTGTGTCCTATGTGTGTCTTGCCTTTATCAACTGAGATGGTGTGTCCTATATTTGTGTCTTACCTTTATCAACTGAGATGGTGTGTGTCCTATATGTGTGTGTCTCACCTTTATCAACTGAGATGGTGTATGTCCTATGTGTGTCTCACCTTTATTAACTGAGATGGTGTGTGTCATATGTGTGTCTTACCTTTATCAACTGAGATGGTGTGTGTCCTATGTGTGTCTCACCTTTATAAACTGAGGTAGTATGTGTCCTATGTGTGTCTTACCTTTTTTTTAGCAGAGATGGTTTTGTAACAAACTGGCAGAAACTGTGAGTAACTTTATATGTAACATTTCAACACACTAATTGACACATGAGCTTAAAACTACTGAGAACTTTAAGCGGTCAAAGCTTTTTAAAATGATTTTTTTACAAATGATCTTAAATTGTAGACACACAACTACATCAACACAAAGCAATTCTTATATATCTTTAGATAGGTGCATGCAAAAATCTATACCTCAGACATTTGGGAGGGTTCATTAACAAAAATTGATCTCACGATGTTCATTATAGGCAGTGGAATAGTTTTCGAGGTGACACGCCCTCATTTTGTGTGACACGCCCCTTTGTAATGATATTGGATTGAGTTAATACATAAAATATTACTCATACAAGTCGTTTGCAGTTGTCCTCAACTATGAGTAGTGCGTTTCAGCTAAAAGAGACGTGGAGTCCGATTGTTAAAGCCGAAGAGCCGGTGAGCTATCGTGGCCAAATATTAGAAACAACTCAGGTTTGACTCTAAGGAAATTAGGGGATTTTAAGGTCGTGACATTTTCTGTTTGGGTCAGGGATCTTAAGGTCGTGACATTTTCTGTTTGGGTCAGGGATCTTAAGGTCGTGACATTTTCTGTTTGGGTCAGGGATTTTAAGGTCGTGACATTTTCTGTTTGGGTCAGGGATCTTAAGGTCGTGACATTTGCTGTTTGGGTCAGGGATCTCTAAGGTCGTGACATTTTCTGTTTGGGTCAGGGATCTTAAGGTCGTGACATTTGCTGATTCGGGTCAGGGATCTTAAGGTCGTGACATTTTCTGTTTGGGTCAAGGATCTTAAGGTCGTGACATTTGCTGTTTGGGTCAGGGATCGTAAGGTCGTGACATTTGCTGTTTGGGTCAGAGTTCTCAAGGTCGAGACATTGGCTGATTGGATCAGATATCTTAAGGTCGTGACATTTGCTGTTTGGGTCAGGGTTCTCAAGGTCGTGACATTGGCTAATTGGATCAGATATCTTAGGGTCGCGACATTTGCTGTTGGGGTCAGGGATCATAAGGTCGTGACATTTTCTGTTTGGGTCAGGGATCTTAAGGTCGTGACATTTTCTGTTTGGGTCAGGGATCTTAAGGTCGTGACATTTTCTGTTTGGGTCAGGGATTTTAAGGTCGTGACATTTTCTGTTTGGGTCAGGGATCTTAAGGTCGTGACATTTGCTGTTTGGGTCAGGGATCTTAAGGTCGTGACATTTTCTGTTTGGGTCAGGGATCTTAAGGTCGTGACATTTGCTGATTCGGGTAAGGGATCTTAAGGTCGTGACATTTTCTGTTTGGGTCAGGGATCTTAAGGTCGTGACATTTGCTGTTTGGGTCAGGGATCTTAAGGTCGTGACATTTGCTGTTTGGGTCAGAGTTCTCAAGGTCGTGACATTTGCTGATTGGATCAGATATCTTAAGGTCGTGACATTTGCTGTTTGGGTCAGGGTTCTCAAGGTCGTGACATTGGCTAATTGGATCAGATATCTTAGGGTCGCGACATTTGCTGTTTGGGGTCAGGGATCATAAGGTCGTGACATTTTCTGTTTGGGTCAGGGATCTTAAGGTCGTGACATTTGCTGTTTGGGTCAGGGATTTTAAGGTCGTGACATTTTGCTGTTTGGGTCAGGGATCTTAAGGTCGTGACATTTTCTGTTTGGGTCAGGGATTTTAAGGTCGTGACATTTCTGTTTGGGTCAGGGATCTTAAGGTCGTGACATTTTCTGTTTGGGTCAGGGATTTTAAGGTCGTGACATTTTCTGTTTGGGTCAGGGATCTTAAGGTCGTGACATTTGCTGTTTGGGTCAGGGATCTTAAGGTCGTGACATTTGCTGTTTGGGTCAGGGATCTTAAGGTCGTGACATTTGCTGATTCGGTCAGGGATCTTAAGGTCGTGACATTTTGCTGTTTGGGTCAGGGTTCTCGAGGTCGTGACATTGGCTAATTGGATCAGATATCTTAGGGTCGTGACTTTGCTGTTTGGGCTCAGGGATCTTAAGGTCGTGATATTTGCTGTTTGGGTCAGGGATCTTAAGGTCGTGACATTTGCTGTTTGGGTCAGGGATCTAAAGGTCATGACATTTGCTGTTTGGGTCAGGGATCTTAAGGTCGTGACATTAGCTGTTTGGGTCAGGGATCTAAAGGTCATGACATTTGCTGTTTGGGTCAGGGATCTTAAGGTCGTGACATTAGCTGTTTGGGTCAGGGACTTAAGGTCTTGACATTTGCTGTTTGGGTCAGGGATTTTAAGGTCGTGACATTTGCAGATCGTGTTAGTGATCTTAAGGTCGTGACAGTTGCTGCTTGGTTCAGGGTTCTTAAGGTTGTGACATTTGCTGTTTGGGTCAGAGTTCTCAAGGTCGTGACATTGTACCATACAGAAAATGCATATTTGAGTACAGGTCTCAGCAAAGTAAGGAAGCATTTCAGTTTTAAATTCTTATTACAACCAGAGGCGTCACTAGGGTTGGTGTCACCCGGGGCGGTAGCTCATGGTGTCACCCCTTCACTACTGAAGGGACGGTCCATAAATGACGTCACGTGAGGTTGCCGATTTTTACCCCACCCTCCCCCAGCGTCATACTTTATCACAAAAACTTAGACCCCACCCCGTTTTTTTACGATATGACGTCACAAAGCTTTGACAGCCCCCCCAAGCCTTATTTTCTCAATAAAAATTAGCATGTTGCAAATTATTTTTTGTCATTTAAATATGTATTTAGGGTAAGTCTGCACTGTAATATCGTAACACGCGTGAAGTCATTGAAAACGTAATTAAATAAATGGTAAACAATCAAATATTTAAGTGGAACTTTTATTTAAAGTTTCGCGTTTTTGATGTGACGTCGCATTTCTTAAACACCCCCTCATCGTACCACATCGTCACAATGGCGGATTAAGAGGGGGGTGCTGAACGGGCTAAAGCCCCCAATAATTTAAGGGCCCCCAAACTTTGTATAAATTATAGTGTATAATAAAGATGCAGGCATTTATGTTTTTACGAATCCCTGAAAATGCCTTGAACAGTAATACGGCAATGCTGCAAATGAGTAGGAAGTATAACGAAAAGCAGGCTATTCTTCGTGAGAAGTGCATTGTAACTCATTATGTGCCGTGCACAGCTCATTCCTTTAATTTGGTTGGGAAAAGAGCAGCAGGTTGTCCTACTGCGGTCAGATTTTTTTGTCTTCTGCAAAATCTTTATACCCGACTTGTTGCATCTACTCATCGTTGACAGGTACTTCAAAAACATATGAAATTGATACTTGCTAACAAAGCCTTGTCTGACACAAGATGGTCAGCCTGATATTTTGCTGTAAGGTATGTTAATAGCTCATACCATGAGAATATCGCAGCACTGGAAGAATTAGAAACGGAGGAAAATCAGCCACGTGACTGCCGACTTGAAGAAGAAGGATTTCTAAAGGAAATTGAACAACTGGAAGTCGCTATTTTACTTGAAATTTGGGAAACAATTTTAGAAAGGAAGTCTCTCATTGAGTTTGTTAAAAATATAAAATTCTTAATTTTATTCCTAAAAAGACAAGGAAAGGAAAAGTCCGTGGTAAAAACAGTGTAAACAATCTTCAATACTATCAAACAAAAAAGAAAGCGTCAGTTTGATAAAGGGACATCAACAAAACAGTATTCTCCTGGATAAAAAAAATTCAAGATTGAGGTATTTCTGGTAATCATTGACAAACTTTCTTAAGCCCTACAACATTGGTTAGGTGCATATAATTACATCCATGAGAAATTTGGCTTTCTTATAAACCTAACTGAGCTCAGCACTTTCGCCACCCGATGGGCAGCAGCCAAGTTAATGGAAGAACATTCAAGTGATTTCGAAGAAGGGGTCGGGTAAATCCGAAGCAACCGATTCGTCCTCCTCAATTTACTAGCAACGCCATCGAGCGGTGCGGGTTTAGGGCCAGGAGCGCCAGTACGGATTAGCAAAAAGTGCCGCGAAGAACTTTTGGACGACAGCTCTGAGGAAACCTTCCAGTGGGGTTTGCACCCTAGGTAGGTCTTTGATGATCCCCCGGTCTGCGGCGGTCCTAACCATGGAGACCCGTGTGCTTTGCCGGGATGGCACCAAAGTGGTAGCGGGTCATACTAGGAAATTCCACCACCTCCTTGTGAGGGCAACTTAGTGGGAGGCATCTTCGACTGTATGTCCTGGATGCCCAGGTGGCCGCTTCAGAAGCGACCACTGGGGGGGGGGTTTCCTCAGCTGTTACGTCCCTTTGGTGGCCAGATGGCTAAGGGGGTCTTCCGGGAAGACCCATAAAGAGCACTAGGCTCGGGGCTTCTGATTTTTCTTCCACATGTAGATTCATGAGTGATTTCGAAGACTGCTTACCTTCAGAATTAGTCCAATTTTCAGAACTCTTTAAAAAGTAATTTTCCAGCCCCAGGCTCAGGGTAAGGAAAAGGAATTAGCACAAAGCGAAACTCAAAAAACTTGCACAGAGCTAAAAAAATTTTGCTGCTTTTGAATGAGCTATATTTCACACAGTCCTTTACAAATGTACACATCGCACTTCGCATCTATCTTTCAATGATGACATCAAACTGCAGCTGAGAGCGATCCTTTTCAAAGTTGAAAAGAATATATAATGAATTAGAAATTTGCATGCGACGAAAAAGGCTGAATTTGCTCTCTCTAATGAGCATTGAAAAGGAACTTGTAAGCTTACTCAGCTTTATGACTTGATTGAAAACTTCGCCATTTGAAAAATTCGCAAACGAAAGTTGTAGGTTGAAATAATAATCATACATATTTTTCAATAATTTTTTGTTATTTCAAATAGAGAAAAAAATTCGTTACCTCATGAACATTTTTTAAAAAAAAACGGAATAACGCGTAATACTATTCTTTATGGGGGCGCGTTCGTAAGCACTAAACAGCGTAAGTCGGGATGAGACCGTCGTAACCGGAGGACTACCTGTATAGACTACCTATGCTTTCACGCCTTTAATAAATATATATATATAAAAAATATGAACTCAAAGACATTGAAATCATAATTTTCCTCAAGAAACACATCAACAAAGAAACCCCATCTTTTGGTGTTTTTTTTTGGGGGGGTGGGAGTGGTGATAAAAATCGTATTCCCCCCCACCCCACTGTGGTGGAGGGAGTCGTGCGGTGGGATTCGTTCATGCTGTCGGTGTGTCCAAGCCCAAATGGCTTTATATCTTTTAAAACAGAAGACACTGCCTCTTTCATTCCAGCTTTTTTTAAAGATCTCTCTGCTGCGACTATTTCTTTTCTTTTTTTCCTAATTTGTTTTAATGTTGTTCGTGTCTTGGGACTGTTTTATTATTGCAGTTAACTGATATTTTGTTAATAAGAATTTTCGCGTTTAACAATTTCATTGTATTTCTTAATTTCTTTCTAGATTAAAAAATTTGTCATCTTTTGTTTTCTGACATAAAATCGTAAACAGTAAAATTTTAGGCTCGGGTGTCACCCCCTGATGGGTGTCACCCGGGGCGGCCCGCCCCCCCCCTAGTGACGCCACTGATTACAACCCAAATTAAAGATGCAAAATACTTAGGAGTCATAATAAATGAGAAACTATCATGGAATCCCCATGTCAAAGAAGGTATTTAAAATAAAATAAAAACCCTAGGCTTTATTAAAAAAACGTTTACAAATGGTAATCTATCTATATAAAAATCAAAGTATGTCTCTGTGTGTGTGTGTGTGTGCATGTCCTTTATAGCTGACTAAACCATTCATCCGATCGTCATGAAATTTTTGGAGACTGTTAAGTACCTACCTGGGATGGTAACTGGCAACTTTTTTTTCTAAATTTAACACTCATGGGGCACCGGGGGCCCATAATGTCATTTTTTGCTTATATGAGCTATATAAAAATTAGTTTAAGCGCTAGCTACTGTGTAAATTGTTGGATCTTAACCAAACTTTGTATATGACAACTTGATAGCCAATATTAAAATACTATAGGGCACTGAACTCCAAATAGTCATTCCTTTGGGGCTGGGGGCCCAAAAATTCACATTTCTTAAACGTTTAAGATTTTATTCACCATTCAGTCATTAACAATCTTGACAAATAATGACACATGTATCCATTATTATACAAATTGAAATGAACAGGTGTTTTGAACTTTATATCTTGCACTGAATGGGCCCCGGGGCCCTTAATGTCTTTTTTTGCTTATATAAGATATATAAAAATTAGTTTATGCGTTAGCTACTGAGTAAATGAATGGATCTAAACCAAAATTTGAATACAAAAACTTGGTAGCCCATATTAAAATACTATAGGGCACATAACTTCAAATGTCCATTCCTTCGGGGCCGGGGGCCCCCAATGTCTTTTCTTCGTATATGTTTAATGTATTTTCCCCCATTCAATTTTTCACGATCTTGAGGAATATATCTATGAGGAAACTTAATTAAATGAAAAGGTTTTTGAAATTTACATCTATCACCAAATGGGCCCAGGGGCCCTAAATGTCTTTTTTTCTTATATCTATCTATATACATAAAAATCAAAGTATGTCTCTGTGTGTGTGTGTGTGTGTGTGTGTGTGTGTGTGTGTGTGTGTGTGTGTGCATGTCCTTTATAGCTCACTAAACTATTCATCCGATAGTCATGAAATTTTCGGAGACTGTTAAGTACCCACCTGGGATGGTAACTGGCACCTTTTTTCTAAATTTAACACTCATGGGGCACCGGGGGTCCCATAATGTTATTTGTTGATTATATGAGCTATATAAAAATTAGTTTAAGCGCTAGCTACTGTGTACATCGTTGGATCTTAACCAAACTTTGTATATAACAACTTGATAGCCAATATTAAAATACTATAGGGCACTGAACTCCTAATAGTCATTCCTTTGGGGCTGGGGGCCCAAAAATTCCCATTTCTTAAATGTTTATGATTTTATTCACCATTCAGTTTATTCACAATCTTGACAAATAATGACACATGTATGATCATGTATCCATTATTATACAAATTGAATCTAACAGGTGTTTTGAACTTTATATCTTGCACTGAATGGGCCCTGGGGCCCTTAATGTATTTTTTGCTTACATAAGCTATATAAAAATTACTTTATGCGTGAGCTACTGAGTAAATGAATAGATCTTAACCAAAATTTGAATACAAAAACTTGGCAGCCCATACTAAAATACTATAGGGCACAGAGCTTCAAATGTCCATTCCGTCGGGGCCGAGGGCCCCAAATGTATTTTCTTTGTATATGTTTAAGATATTTTTCTACATTCAATTTTTCACGATATTTAGGAATATATTTTTGAGGAAACTGTTTTAAAATGAACAGGTTTTTGAAATTAACATCTTTCAACAAAAGGGCCCAGGGGCCCCTAAATATCGTTTTGTCTTATATTAGCTGTATAAAAATTAGTATTAGCGTAAAATACTGAGAAAATTAATGTATCTTGACACATTTTAAGATATAAAAACTCAAGGGTCTATATTTTATTACGATAGGGCACTGAACTCCTAATTTTCATTCCCAGGGGGCTGGGGGCCCAAAATGTCTTTTTTAGTAAATGTTTAATATTTTATCGTCCATTCAATTTTAAACAATATTGAGAAATATAAATAAATGTATGTATTTTGAAATTTATTCAAATGAACTTTGTGTTTCGCACTTTATTTCTTGCAATAATTGAGCCCTGGGGCCCTTAATGTCGTTTTTTGCTAATACTAGCTTTATAAAAAAAATTAGTTTATGCGTTAGCTACTGAGTTAATGATTGGATCTTACAGAACTTTGTATACAAAAACTTGGTAGCCCATATTAAAATACTTAAGGTTTCTGAACTTTTTATGTCTATTTCTTTGGGGCCGGCGCCCCAAATATCTTTTTTCATAGATGTTTAAGATATTTTTGCCATTCAATTTTTAACGATCTTGATAAATATATCCCTGATGAAACTGAATTAAAATGAAAGGTTTTTGAAATTGACATTTGCACCGAATAGGCCACCTTTATGTCGTTTTATTTTACTATATCTATATATATTAAAATCAAACTATGTGTGTGTGTGAGTATGCATGTCATTTATAGCTGACTAAACCATTCAGTATGCTCCCGGGATGGTAACTGGCTACTTTTTTTCAAAATTTAACACTAATGGGGTGCCAGGGGCCCATAATTTCATGTTTTGCTTATACGACCTATATAAAAATTAGTTTAAGCGTTAGCTACTGAGTAAATGAATAGATATTAACAAAACTTTGTATACAAAAACTTGGTAAACCATATTAAAATACTATAGGACACTTGACTCCTTATGGCCACTCCTTCGGGGCTGGGGGCCCAAAATACCTTTTCACTTAAACGTTTAAGATTGAATTCCCCAATTCAATTATTAAAAAACTTGACAATTAATGGTAAATTTATCCATTATCATCCATATTGAAATGAACAGGCGTTTTGAACTTTATATCTTGCCCTGAATGGGCCCTGGGGCCCTTAATGTCGTTTTTTGCTTATATGAGATATATAAAAATTAGTTTCTGTATTAGCTACTTGGTAAATGAATAGATCTTCACCAAAATTTGCACACAAAAACTTGTTAGTCCATATTAATATACTAAGGGGCACTGAACTTCTAATTTCAATATCTACCGGGCCGGGGGCCCCAATTTCTTTTTTTCGTATATGTTTAAGATATGTTTCCTATTTACTTTTTTAAAGATCTTGAGAAATATATTAACAATAAAACTGAATTAATATGAACAGGTTTTTGAAATTGACCTCTTGCACAGAATGGGCCGGGGGCCCCTTAATGTCATTTCCCCCTAAATTAGCTAAATAAAAAGTAGTTTAAGCGTTAAATAATGAGAAAATAACTGGATTTTGACCAAACTTAGTATATAAAAACTTAATAGCCTATATTAATATAGTAATATAGGGTAGTGAACTCTTAATGTCCATTCCCTGGGAGTTGGGGTCCCCAAATGTCTTTTTACTGAACTTTAATAATTGTATTCCCTATTCAATTTTACACGATATTGAGGAATATAGCTTGAGTACAATGACAATAAAAAAAACTATATTATCACTCATTTTGGGGCTTGGGCCCTTAATATCGTTTCTTCTTTTGTACGCTATTTTATTATTTATTTATTTATCCGTTTGCTATGAAACTTGGAATTTTTTTTCACACTTCCGCGAAGGTTTCTGGCATAATTGTTTTTAAACATACCACTCATTGGTTTCTTTAAATTTATTCATTTCTACTGAGATCGTTGTAACGCAAGACGGGTCGGCTAGTAGAGATATAAAACTAAATTTTTTATCTCACATTGGTGAGACCTGTACTAGAATATGCATCTTCTGTATGGGACTCATCCACCAAAAAAAAACATTGATAAACTAGAACAAATTCAAAAAAGAGCTGTCAAATTCGTTATTGGGAATATTCAAAATTGACATGAATAACACCATTAGTTAAATCATTAAACCTTGAAACACTAGAGGATAGAACAACTAAGAGTTAAGTATGAATTTTACATAAAGCAATTAATTCTAATTTATAAATACAACATAAAAATAACTTAATACAACCCTCAGATAGACATAACGATAAAAACACCTTTCTTATTCCGTATGCAAGAACAAACACATGCATATTTTCATTCTTCCCGTCCGGAATTCGGGCATGGAATAAGTTGCCTGAAGAAACCAGGAAAACCAACACTTTATAAACATTTAAAACTCAAATCAGAATGCAGGGCTAAACACAACCACAGATAAGTGTAGGACGCAATAATCCTCTGTATAGAAGGAGCGTCTGTAACAGATAAGATAAGATAAGATATCTGTAAAAGTTTCTCTTTATAAAGCCTAAGGTTTTGTTATGTTTGATTTCTTTATTACGTCATTGCAAAAGGTACAACAAAAGTGTTTTTAAATCCTTTATATTAACTCGTGGTGTCTGGTTGATTGTTTTGGTTGATTTTTAACCCACTTCCTCGTAAGCTAGCGAGCTGAAATTTTGCAGTCAGTTTCGGGCCGATTATAAAAATGATGTATCAAAATTTCAAATCGATCCCATGTACCGTAATTAAATTATTGAATTTTTAGATTATTTTATTTATCTCTATGTATCATGTTATTTTTTGAGATAGAGTGTCGCTTTGCGTATCATATTGAACAACCTTTCTGTCGCGCAATAAGGTGCGTATTTTATTGACAACACTTTTTATAAACATATTCCTGATCGGTGCGCATTGTATTAAACATTTTTTACGACACATAACTTCCCATTTTTGAATGGTCTTGCGCTGCGCATTATAATAAACATTCTTTTAGTTATGTCTAGTTCATAATCATAAAGGATTTATAGTCGAAAACTTGGTTTTTTACGGTTTTTTTTTAAATTTTAAATCCTTAATATTAACTCGTGGTGTCTGAGCCCTTGCTTGTCGAAAAAACTTTGTATCGATTTTTAATCCCCTTCCTCGTAAGCTAGCGAGCTGAAATTTTGCAGGCAGACTCGTGCCGATGATAAAAAGATGGATCAAAATTTCAGATTGATCGCAATTACTGTATTTAAATTATTGAATTTTTAGTTTATTTTATTTATCTCTATGTATGATATTAAATTTTTGAGATAGACGGGCGTGGTGCGTATTATATTGAACAACTTTTCCTGTCGCACAATAAGGTGCGTTTTTTATTGACAACTACAATGTCTACAATTTCGTATTTTTGGATGGTCTTGCGCTGCGTATTATAATGAAAATTCTCTTCGTTACGTCCCGTACATCAAGGATTTATAGTCAAAATCTTAGGTTTTTTTAGTTTTTTTTTAAATGTATCCCTATTTCTATCTGAGGGTTGTATTAGATTATCTTTTTTGTTATACATGTATTTCTAATAAACAATATATTAGCCCCAAGTCACAGGTTGAAAGGAAGGATCCGTAGTGCTGTGACGTCATTTTTGAGCTTATATTGAAGTATATAAGCCTATACAAGGCGCGCAATATTCTAAAAGATTCTAAAAAAAATATTACATGACGTCATAGTTTTAGCTTATATTTTAATTTTTGAAAAAGAGCGCAATGTAAAAAGAGGATTTGAGGATTTATAATTATAAAATACTTTGTGTACATAGCAGGCAGTTTAATATTTTGTATTTATCAAACAAGGATAAGTTACTTGGGCTTTTTACCCAAAAAGTGGGCGCCCTACAGCCGTAGTGGGCGCCTTAGGCGCCCTAAAACCCCTAGTATTATAAAATTAATTGCCTTATGTTTTATGACTACATTGCTTAGGTACTTTATACTCGTTCGCGCATCGTTCTGCGCATGTCGTAAATTCACGCAAAAACTGTCATGGCGATTTTACAGTCGGTCTTTCGGCCACATCGGTAGTTCGCGTTGTACGTCACAGTTTTCTAAAAAAAAGCCCACTTCGTCATCACAGTTTTATACAGCTTGGTTTTCCGAACATATCGATACCATTTTTGAAGCGATTTCGAATTTCAACCGGCGGTGCTATACGTTTGAACTGAATTGTGTGACGGTAAACTAATAAACAAATTAACCCTGAGTATTAAGAGTTTGTGGTTTCAATGTAATCCTGCAACATTCATTTTCTGATTTGAATAAATTTACTTCGTTAAAATTGGCGTAGGTACTCGTTAGTTATGCTTGGTACAGTGTAAGGACTTGAAGCGAAAAAATATCAATGCCTCATAAGTCACCTCCCTTCATAAACAAAAGCGTGGGTTGTCGGAAATGGATTTGCCGATCAATTTAAGCAAAAATGAATAAATATAATTATATATTGCAATGGTAAAGTTTACTTAGAGTTATTACAAGAATTGAGTAATTATATTAATAGTATTTTGAATAAAAACACAAAAAATAATAAAAAGTACACTATCATTGTGTCAATAATATTTTAACGACTAGGCCTAATACTAATAATATTCAATACTACTAGACTTACTAGTACTAGTACTAGTCTAATTCCAACGGGTACGACTCTTTATTCCTAATATTGAAGTCAGTTTACAAAGAAATACAGGTCCAATTGACATTAGACACTAATACTATTAGTTTCCCAGTATTAATTCGTAAAGTATTAGTTAATGATATTATAATTACTTATAATTATTATTTATATTATTAATATTTATAACTATGATATGTCAATGTCTTGTGGTGTACTATTAGCATTAATTATAAGAGCATAATTAGAAGATTTTACTAATGCTAAGTCCAAACTGACTGATACTTACCTTAGAATTAATAATGATAATAGTGATGTAATCCTTTTATTTAATGTTTGTTGGTAAACATTTTTTGTTATATTTATATCTTACTCACCATCTTCTTTTACAAAGATGAGGCTCATGAGGACATACACTTTTGACAACAAACACTTAATACTTTTTACATAAATAATCAAAATAAATAAATCTCAATAATTAAAATACATTACATGTAATGAGATACTTAAATCTTCAAATACTAATTGATTTTAATTTGAAATTTCAGTAATCAGGCGTCGGGGATGTGGGGTATTTCCAAAAATAATTTATTGTAAATTGCATTTAGTTTTATTTTAAAAGTCAAATACTTACCCTTTAAACATTTAAATATAGTTATTGATTTAAATTTACCATAATATAATTAATTAAAATACATTAGGCATGCAACAGTTTGTACTGATTTATATATATATATATATATATAATAATGATTTTCGCTATGATTTTTTTCAACGTAGCCTTTAAATATATTTTTTCAAAATCTTGATATACTTTAAACATATCTTGTTCATTGTTTTGTAAATTGGATTGTGAATGTATCCTAAAAATTTGATACCTTTATCTCTAAAATTAAAAAAGTTGTGAGGGAAAGAGTACAGAATTTTGAAATTGGGGTCACAAGTTTTTTAATAAATTATATAGGTTATATAAGGGGCAAAAAAAATCGACAAAAAAATTCATAACTCATTGCTTTTTTTGATGTTCTATCCTCTTCTTTCGCTTTTTTAAGCTAAAATGAAGTTATATTTTTTAAATTTCAAAATGGAGAGTGCATTCAATATTTTTTTATATTAAACACATTCATTATTACATAAATAATGAAAACTACTCTATAGCGTAAAGTCTTAAAGAAAGAACTGATCAATTTCAGTGTACGGAGATTTACTTTTTGTGGTTTAATAGATCAAAATGTTGAACGGAGCTACTGACTTTAAAAAGTGTAACTTAAAATGGCTACGGCTGATTGGAATCCCCTTGGTGAAGTTTATTACAGGTTATTATTAAATCACTAACAGATATTGTTTGGATTACTATTTTTTTTTAGAAATTCAAAGCTTACATAAAATATTAATTGTTCTAGTTATGTTTTGGATGGGAAATAAGCCTGCTTTGGAAGCCGTACCAGACAAAAGGAGACGCCCACTTCCAATTTATTATAATTAAAAATTTTAATAATAATAAATAATACAATCGGTACTTGTTTTTTCTTCTTTTTATACGACCACCAAAAAAAGTTATTTATTTATCTTGGTATTAACTGTTGGCAACACCTCGATATTTAGGCTACTACTATTTCACTGACGAGGATGAAGATTAAATATTAAATAAATTAATTTTATTAATATTAAAAATTAAAATATTTAGCCTAATTTAAATTAGTAAAAATTAAAATAAATTTTAATATATGTTTTTAATCAATACTAATACATTAATAAAATTTAATAATAAATAACAAGATTGACTATTTATATATAGTATATACTATATTATATTTTCTAAATCTATTGGGTAAATTCGGAGTTGACGTTCCCACATTCATGGCCGCCATCTTTGTTGCTATGCAAACGTGACACGAAAATTGGAAAATTCAACTATTAAAATTCTAAAACTAAACCTAACCTTAACCCTAAAACTAAATTCATAATTATATCTATACCTAACCCCAAACCTAAACTAACAAATAAAAATTATAAAACTAAACCTAAATAACGCAGGAAGAGAATGCAGAATTAATTGCTATATAACTCATTTGGTGGGAACGTATAATCTGATTCACCCATCAATTGTAATACAATATTAATATCAATCAATTAGGGCTGCGGAAATTGACGTTTAATTTCTCGATTAATCGTTTATTTATTTTAACAATTAAATTATTTTTTAACGATTAATCGACCCATCACTTACAAATTATTGGAAGTGAAAAAGTAATTTTAAAAAATTATAAGAATAGCGGCCGATAAAAAATAAATTTCCTGACGATTACAAAAATGTTTTGGTTTTAAACTATCGACTTACGGTAATGTTCAAAATGTTGATAAAGTTTGCCTACCGTGGTTCTAATACTTTGTCTACTTATCAAACCAAATGAAAAGTGTATTAGGCTAATTGCAGTAATGGAGTCTGACTCAGAGACAGAAAATGACGACAGCTCTTCTGATGAATTACTGCGTTACAAAATGGAGCTGAAAGTTCCTGAATCCATTAACTCTCTACAATGGTGGAAACTTAATGAACACTGATATCCGATAATGCCATCCTTGCTAAGACCATTTTGTGCATATCAGTTACCTCAGTTCCATGTGAATGATTGTTCAGCTCGGCTGGTTATATTGTCAATTTAGACCCGCTCATCACTTGAACCAAATAATGTCATCACACTTGTCTTTTTTGCGTAGTTGGTTACAAGATGACATATAAAGGAGTCATTCCAGTGTTATTTAGATTTTCAACAAGAACGTTTAATAAGTGTTACTTATGATATCATAAATTTTAATTTTTGGCTTTAATCAAAATTAACTGTTAATTAAATCGTTAATTTTTCAAAAGATAATGACTAAATTTAAGTTAACAATTAACAGCCCTAATATCAATATTTCTTTTTAAATTGTGCGTGGGTTACACTCACAAAACCGTGAATCACATCCTACATTTCGTCGATCCTAACACTAGTAATAGCAACACCCAACGAATCTAGCGGTCATCGAAATCTGCAAAGGAACTAAAAAAATGTTACAACGGGACTCATCATCATATATGTGCTAGTAATGTGGAGAAATCATGTGAAAATAAGACGCGCTTATCCGTTAAACACCATCATGGATGCCATTGTAACATTCTGGCCATCGGGATAATGGATCATTAATTATAGCTGACTATATTCATTGTTAATTAAATGTGACGTTATGTCATGTTTTTTTACAAAAGAAGGTCACGTTGTATTGGTGGTGGGATAAAAAACAAGGACCAAATCATATCATTATCTATTATAGATGCTCGTTGTGTACATAAGATTATTGCGCCCTACGCTTATCCACGGTTTTTGTCAAGAATCTTGTATTTTTATTAGAGTTTTAAAAGTTGATAGTGTGAAGTGTGCAGGGCTATATACTACTACATAGTTAACATAGTTATATTAAATTCTTATATAATAGTATGATATAGTCATTATATTATAGTCAGTTTTATAGTAAAAAAGTATAGCAATTATACTTTTTATTAGGGGGCCTAAAATGTTAAATTATTTAACAAAATATTACTATAAAGTTTTATGTACTTCCACTACCAAAACTAATTATAAAGTCTTTAAAGGTAGTAAATTATAATTATAGTACAGTATAGTCCTTATAGTTTATAGTTGGAACTTCAAAGACTTTTCATAGAATATGGAAAATCCTGCATTAAATTAATGTGATTTTATAGCATGCATCCCAAATTACCACAAGGTTTAACTCAATTTAGAATACTTATTTTCAGAAAATGTGACTTCTATTCAATGGAATGGGCTGGAGTGGTGGACATATCCAAACACATTGTTGCGGTCTCAACATATGGTGGACCCATCGGTAGATGTTTAAAAAAATAAAAATTACTTATTCATAGATTATTTTGGAAATAAATTTTTAGATTTCTTGAATTTTACCTGTTACTCATCTTTAGAAGATAGAAAATTAAATTTATTTCAATATTAATCCATTTTCAAAGGATAGGTATAATTTATATTTTGTACCTGTTCCTCAGCTGCCAGGGATAATTGTCAGAAAAGAATCTCATCATTAATTATTCTTGTAAGTTAATCATTATACCGAGTTGTTTGTTTTCAGCCCTGATGAAAGATGAAAGCAAAACAGGGCGTGTTGTCACCAACTTAAAGCCAGTGATAGGAATATATACTGCTGCTGGGAAAGTGCAGAGTCAAATCAGGGTAACATTTATTGTCATCATTTTTCTGAAAACAAAACTTGATGTTTAATTTTTTTTTAATTTTTTTTTAAATGCTAAATTAATCAAATAAAATTTGATTCATTTAGCATTTTAAACTAAATTAAAATTAAACATCAAACTCTTTGATGTTTAATTTTAATTTGGTTTTTAAAAAATGCTAAATTAATCAAATTTTATTTATGACATTGCATGAACACGCTTTGAAAAATAAATACTTGTTTCAATGTCTGGATAAAGTGCATAGTAAGGATAAATTTTTGATGGGATCACATATTTCCTTGTTTTTTCAGTTGTTTTATTACAATGAACTGGTCCATTCTCCAGAATAAAACAGTGTTCTCCAACATATTTGTGATTTAGTGTAAAACACGGATCACGTAGTCTTCAACAACAATCTGGTTTAGGCTTGAAACAATTTCAGTAACAAATATCTTGATTAGCTTTAAACTCATTCAGTGATAAGAATTTGATTTTGTGTTTCAGCATTAGCTTTAGTAGGTCTTTACAGGCAAAAATAATTTAATTTATTTTGAAGCCTAAAAACACCAGGTGGAAAAAACCATAAATTTGATACTATTCAAAACTGTTTTAGGTAAGAATTGAAATGTGTAAATTTATACTTTCTGATATTTTTTAATTTCTTGTCTGTTGTTTTAACAGTGGAACAGTGGTAACGTGGTGACTATCGGTTGGTCTAGTACTGAGGAGCTGCTCTGCATACAAGAAGATGGAGTTGTGCTTGTGTATGATATGTTCCTCACATTCCAACGCACATTTGGGATGGGGCAGGTAAATCATCTATTTCAGATTAATTCCCCACTTCCCTTTGTGTCAGATTAATTCCCCACTTCCTTTGTGTCAGATTAATTCCCCACTTCCCTTTGTATCAGATTAAACCCCCACTCCCCTTTGTGTCAGATTAATTCCCCATTTCCCCAGATTAATTCCCCACTCTCCTTTGTGTTGCAGGAGGCCAAAGATGTCAAGATCCTGTCTGCAAAAATATTCCCCACAGTTCAAGGTTCAGGAATTGCTGTGATGACAACTTCCTTCAGAATTTTCC
This sequence comes from Ampullaceana balthica, assembly GCA_944989445.1. Taxonomy (NCBI): domain Eukaryota; kingdom Metazoa; phylum Mollusca; class Gastropoda; family Lymnaeidae; genus Ampullaceana; species Ampullaceana balthica. The sequence continues at coordinate 46,673 of CALYLW010000107.1, forward strand.
TGATCAGCAATGTTGACAGTCCGAGATTAGTGCGACTTGCAGAAGTCCCAGGTAACAGCTTTCAAGCCAAAAACAGTTGTTGAAAATTTATCTTATAGAATAGGACTGCAATAAAGCTTTTATAGTATGTCTTAATAATTTATATATAATTTTAATACTTATGTAAGTACTATATGTTATTTGTACTGACTAAGGCATTAGCCGAAACATTTACTTTTGAACTAGTTTAAATAATAAAGCTTAAACTATAAAACAAGTCTGGTGTAGTTAATGGCAAAAAGTCATTCTCTTATCATGACTTGTGAAATATTTTCAAACACCTATTACATTGAGAATTTCCTAGTCTTAAAGCATTGGACTTGAGTATTGGGATTGCTTGCTTTTAGTCTGTACTGTAAGATAACTTTAATATCTGCCATGGAATTTTGTTAAACTAGATTTTGTATTTTCAGGGCTGAACGAAGCTCCCAGTTGTTGGGCCATCATCGTTACAGATCGCCAGGTCAGGGCACTGGTGGCCAAGGGTGAAGAGCTCTTTCTTGTTGACCAAGGCGGACAGTACCAGCAGCAGGTGAGTTCTGAAACAGACAGTAACAATCTTGTCAGCCAAAGAAGTTTTAACAAAATTTATCTGCATTTTTCAAGCTGTGATTTTTAAAAATTGCAGGTGAATCTAAGCTTATATTTTTATGTATAAGCGCTGGCATATATTTTATTACAGTAAAATTTGAAATTCTAAAGAATAGGCGATGAATGCAAAAAACTGAAAATATGTCCTGTAATTATTTTTTATAATTGTTTTTAGTTATTCTGATATAAGTTCAAATGTTATTTGGCACAACTGATGTTATTAATTAGAGGATACTAATTGGAAGGAAAAAAAACTTAAATTATGCCCAACTAAAGCCTATTATGTTATGGGTCTTCTGTATTTCTCCATCTTGTTTCTTTGGAAACTATTTTTTTTTGGTCACAATTCAGCACTTTGAAGAATGGTTGTTTTTTTTTAATGGATTCATCAACTGATTGACCAATTAAATGAGTGTACATCCAATTAATTTTTTTTTCTTTTAAACTTGTAATCAATTTTGATATTTTTTAACACACACTATTATGAAAATTAAAAAGTATGTGACATTTATTTATCTTGTAACTCTTCTTTATTCAAAAATTTTTCAGCAACCCGAATTTGCTGAAAGTTCGGGCCCAATCACCATGATTTCGGTATCATTCAATAGCAAATACATGGCACTGTTCACACAACAGGGCTTGATCTGGATTGGCACAGCAGACCTACAGGTCAGTGAAAAGGGGAAAGGTCAAAGGCTGGACCTGAAATTTGGAATAAAAGTCATTGAGGATTAATCAATGATTGGGTCAAGGCTTAAAATTTTCTTTCAATTTCACAATGAAAGTGAAAGATTTTGTTACTTTTTTAAAAATAAGTTTGTTTCGTTAAATTTCTGTAAAAATATTGACTTCATCTGTGTATGCATTAAAACTTTGAATTGTATAAACTTTATATATTAACATTGTAACTCATTAAATATATATATTTGTTAAAAATCTGATTAATTTAAATGTATGAATTAAAAATTTCAACAAATAAAATGTATTGAATGTCTCACTTATTTAAATGTATATTATATTTAAAAAAATATTTTTAAATTCAATATATTCATTAAGTCTTATTTAATTGAATCTTAAAAATAAACTTGCGTAATACCAACCACCAGAAATATTCAATAATGGGTCATCTATATAACAATGTCTACCACTGGCCAATGATGTACTTCATTGTTTCCACTTGACAGAAGAAGTATTGTGAGTTCAATACCAAATCAACAAAACTTCCTGACCAACTTGTTTGGTGAGTAGCTGTGGTTTTACAAATAGATATTTCCTTAGGTGAGTAGCTGTGGTTTTACAAATAGATATTTCCTTAGGTGAGTAGCTGTGGTTTTACAAATAGATATTTCCTTAGGTGAGTAGCTGTGGTTTTACAAATAGATATTTCCTCATATAGCTTAGTAGCTGCTGTTTTAAAAATATATATATCCTTAGATAGGTGAGTAGATGCTGTTTTTTCAATTATACATTTCCAGAGATTTTCAATTGTGTCATAAACTATACATTTGATTCCTTGTTTTATGTACTGAACAGGTGCGGCAACGGAGCTGTTGTTGGCCTGTGGGACAAACTTCTGCTGGTCATCGGTCCAGATAAGGACTGGATTAAGTAATTGAGATCAGATGTCCTTCTACTTCTATTTGATGTGACCTTACAATAGGGGTCTACCGATATGCATTTTTGCAGATACCGATATTACTGATATTTTTTTTGCCGATATGAGTGCCAATATGAGTATTTGTTAGGACAAAAACCAGCGGCCATATTTGATGACGTCATTCTTAAATTTATCATTCCTAATTATTTATATTTTATATTAGGGGTCTACCGATATGCATTTTGCCGATATTACCGATATTTTTTTCCGATATGAGTATTTGTTAGGACAAAAAAAAACAGCGGTCATATTTGATGCCGTCATGTGTAATAATTTATATTTTATAATTTAAGGGTCTACACTCTACCAATATCCAGTTATGCCGATATTACCGATTTATTTTTATTTTTTTGAAACTAAGTTTCTGATGCGTTTACAAGTTCCAGATCATGACCTACATATGACTCATGACAAAACGTACCGTCCTTTATGAAAATGTACAAGCAAAATTAGGTACTCCTTTTGAAACTTCAACTTTTGACTCATAATTATTGATTCTAACCAATAGTTTAATGGCTTTTGCACACGGCCACCTTTTATGAATGAAACAATGAGAACAAAGCAATAGTAATAGAGTGAAATGAGGTTGAAGGATGAATGGTTGTCCATGACAACAAGTCTGCACACGGTACATTTTATTATTCCATACGAAACTAAATGTTTTAGACATCTGCGATTCTGCGTGCATCTTTGCTATTAGAGCAATTACGTGAACATAATGTTTACATGTTATCCATTTATTAGAGCAATTACAGTATACTTGGCATCGGCACTAGTTACACAGTATTTCCGAGCATACAAAAATTGGCCGATACTTAAGAAATATCATAGCACATGGCACACTGTATTGTGGCTGTAGATATTAATACTAGGACTCTTGGCTATTTCAATACCGATATCGGGATCGATATATTAATTTGTCGAGATATTGTAAATCTAAATGATAGTTGGTTTTTTTTGTTTTGTTTTTTTGGTCAAAATATCTCTTATTATGAAATATCGGTGACGTCAATATCGGGACCTTTACATGCTACCGATAACGATATTGCAGATATCCTGATATCGGTGCCGATATATCGGCCAGCCGATATATCGGTAGACCCCTACCTTACCATGAAAATTGTTAGGATCATAAAGTCTTAATTAATACGATAAAGTTTTGGTATGAATATATAGACATGCTGCATACAATGAAAGATGGTAGGAATATATAGACATGCTCCATACAATGAAAGTTGGTAGGAATACATAGACATTATGCATACAAAGTTGGTCGGAATATATAGACATGCTGCATACAAAGTTGATCGGAATATATAGACATGCTGCTTACAAAGTTGGTAGGAATATATAGACATGCTGCATGCAAAGTTGTTAGGAATATATAGACATGCTGCATACAAAGTTGTTAGGAATATATAGACATGCTGCATACAAAGTTGGTAGGAATATATAGACATGTTGCTTACAAAGTTGATAGGAATATATAGACATGTTTCTTACAAAGTTGGTAGGAATATATAGACATGTTTTTTACAAAGTTGGTAGGAATATATAGACATGTTTCTTACAAAGTTGATAGGAATATATAGACATGTTGCTTACAAAGTTGGTAGGAATATATAGACATGAAGCTTACAAAGTTGGTAGGAATATATAGACATGTTTCTTACAAAGTTGGTAGGAATATATAGACATGTTGCTTACAAAGTTGGTAGGAATATATAGACATGTTTCTTACAAAGTTGGTAGCATATAAACATGCTGCACTTTATGAAAGTCTTTGAAAGGAAATAATTATTTTCTAATTTTAAAAAAACTAAAAAAGGACTGTTTCAATAACAAATATTTTACAAAAATGTTTTAAAATTTATTTAATGTTATTATAGTTTCAAAGAACACTAGAGACACAAAGATAAGTCATTACACATCTAGATTTGTGCAATGACAAGAAAAGAATTTGGTCAATACATAACTGTTGAATAGTAAGAAGATTTTCTGTCATTAAGAATAAGAACAAACAGATACTAATTCTCGTTCTTCCATCTAAAATTTAGGCATGGAATTGTTTGCCTGTTAAAACAAGGAAAACCAACACACTTAAAACATTTAAAACTCTAATAAAAATACAAGACTAGTAAAAAAAACATGGATAAGCGCAGGACACTATATTCTTCTGTATGGAAGGAGCATCTGTAATAGATAAGATAAGATTGTAAAAAAATCCATTAAAAAAGATTTTAATGTCTTTCCCCACTCATCTGAATTGTGCTGGTAAACTTTTGATGGATGTACTCCTAGAGCATCCTTTTGACATCACGTCTTCTTTTTCAGGTACAACATGGATACACCAGTGCATCTAGTACAAGAAGAAGATGGCCTCCGCATTATCGGCAATGAGACGCATGAGTTTTTGCAAAAAGTTCCCTGTAAGAAAACTTTATGACATTAAGTGTTTGAAAATTTTTACTTATTGAAAGACAAAAATCTCACTCAGACAAATAGTTGTTGTTTTTTATGTTTTAAAGTAGACGAAAATAAATAATAAAGTTTTTGATTGCTTTAAATTGAATATTATCTTCACAGCAAGAAATAAATATTTTTATAGAACCTAGCGACATAACATGCACTGGCCTTAGAGAGAAATTAAAATAGCAAAATGTTTTTACATTGTATATCAAAGATGGCAGCATCTCATAAATGAAATGCACTGTCATAATTTTGTCTCATCCATCTATCTGCTCAGCAATGACAGAAGACATCTTCAAAATTGGCTCCCTGAAGCCTGGTGCAATTTTATACGAGGCCAGCAAGGAGTTTCAGGTATATGATCATCTGACTCTAAGAATAAACTCTCACGGTAAACATGACTGTAGTCTTCCATGTCCATGGGCGTAGGGAAGGGGGGCATTTGCCCCCCCCCCTACATTTGAGAAAAAAAAAGTCATAAAAATGTCATAAAGTTGTTACAATAAAACTGAACTAAATTTCCTGAAAGTTTATTACATGGAAGACAGTTTACATTTATCAAACATAAAAAAGAATTATATCTGCAAGTATAACTGATTACATTACTGATTGTTCTAAATATTCCAGTTGTTTAACAATTTCTGTAACATTTTCAGCAAAAATCCGCAAGCTTTTATATTTATGTGACCATCTAGTTTCACATAGCAAAGGAACATTTGGAATTAGGTTTCTTTGCTGATTACTTTCTGGGAAAAACACTATAATTGACTTAATTGTTTCTATTGTGTTTCGTACAACATTCACATTATTTAAAACATTCACAACAAGATTTAGTTTATGTGAACTGCAATGTACAAATTCTGCTTTTGGGTATTTTTTTCGAATTATTGCATGGACTCCTCCTTCTTTACCTGCCATTGTAGAACATCCGTAGTATCCTTGACCAACAAGCTTTGTCATATTTAATCAAAATTCGAATGAATTAGTAATGATGGTGTTGGCTAAACCTTCAGCTGTAATTGACAATTGTAATATATCCCAGGAATTCTTCTGTGACCATCATTTTCCAATATTGTTCTTTGACAAATCTAACACCAAGTGACATGTGCTCAATGCCTCCTGAAATGTCATTTGTCTCGTCAGCAAGTATAGAAAATGCAACGGAATTATTTGCTTCACGAACAATGTCTTCACGCAAGAGAGACCCACAAATTTCGATTTTAGTGTTTTGCGTAGTTGCCGAGATACACTCAGCGGTTACCCGTCAAAACGGCCCCAGACAAAACGGCCCCGACATATTGGCCCCGGTCACAACGACCCCAGACAAATTGTTAACATTTTTTAACAAAAACCCTTTTTTTTTGCATTTTAAGCTTTCGTCGAATTTTTCACCCTTAAAAAAAGTGGTAAAATTGTAAAATTATTTCTTGTGATGTTATTATATTGTTTCTTGTCAACAAACAACCGCTATTGGAACCATTTCGCGTAAAGGCTATTAAATTCCCTTTTGTGGTTTTATTATTATTGTTTATTGTTAGCTAAACCTGACACTGAATAGGTGAGTAAAAATATGAATATATTTGATTGTACATTTTACTAATAGTCCATCTATTAGTCCAGGCCGTTTTGTCGGGGCCGTTATGTCGGAGCCCAATTGTCGGGGCCTTTTAGTCCGGGGCGTTTTGTCGATGAACCATACTCAGCACTACACGAACCAATTGACAAACGATTACCAAGAACTTCATCTCCAGATTCAACACGAAACTCTAACAGTTCATACAAATTACCAGAATTTGATTCTGTTCCACGAAGTGCTAAAACATGAATGCAGCAAAAGAGGATTGTAGAAATGATGGGACCCAGTTTGTTGCGATTTTCTTGAATTTGTCTTCTAAATGATGAGTCCAACTGCTCATCTGTAGAAACTGCTTTGGCTTCCAATAAAGCAAATAAAATAGCTTGCATCTTCATGAGAGCCTTTGTGCCATAATGTGTTTTGCAGGTTGCTACATGCATCTTCATTGAAATCTTTATATTTTCTACATGGTTTGATGACAAATACCCACTGAACTCATAGAATTACTTTTAGCAAAAGGCACCTATTAACATTTGCAAGTATACAAGCCACGGTGAATAGTCTGATAACCATGCATAACTAAAAACTCTGTTTCCCTCACTGTCAGCTCTAAAATTATAATTTTTATCAAGGGTCCAACAATCACGAATCAGCTGCAATTTCAACTTATTTGAAAGGTCGTATGTCCAGACATACCTTCCAATATCAAATTTATGAAATGAATGTGTCAGCGACAATCAAATTAGGAACAGTTGCTTCAGTTGTGTCTGGCTGTTGAACGTGTACTGTTGTCCTCAATGCCAATGATAAATTAGATGCTGCAGACGCCCCAAAATCTTCTAATAACGGCATTTCGGAATCCCGCGATTGGTCTACTTTTCGATTTTTTGTTAGCCTGTAAAAATATTTCTGATATCCCTCTTTGGTAATCCTGCAGTTTCTACACGTATATAATTTCACAGCAAAATTCAATTCTCTCGTGAGAACTTAAGTTTTTAATTTATTAAATGGATTAATAAATGTTGTATTTTAGCTATTACAGCACTAATTTGTAAGCCTTAATAATTTCGAAGCCTTTTTTCGACCCTTATTTTATAGTGAACTTGAATTTAATTGAAAATTGTACCTGTTTGAGTATGGCATTGTCAGTTAAAATAAAAAAGTGGTTCCCCCCCCCCTGGAAAAATTCCTAGCGACGCCCATGGCCATGTCTCATGATTATGTTTCCTTCTGCAGCTGCCCAATGACAGAATGTGTTAAAGCTGGAATTTAAGAAATAAGACAATGTTAGAGTAAGACCAGCAGAAATTTAATTCACAAAATTTTCTTTATTCAAATCAATCAAGTATTGAATAAACAGTTAAACGTTTAAATTAATTATAGAAGTTCACTGAAAATATTTTTTCCTCTCAATAATTATTTACGTTGAACTTTCATCCCGTCTCAGAACGGCAACCAGAAAGCCGATGAGTACATCCGCATGATCAAAGAGAAGCTCGACGAGGCTGTCAACCAATGCATCTTGGCCGCAGGTCATGAGATCGAGCCGTCCAAGCAGAGGATGCTACTGCGTGTAAGTCTCACCAAATCTTTTGGGCTAGAAGATGTGCACGTCTTGAAAGAAATATATACAAGGGTGTTTTTGTCAGATTACTCTGAAGATTTCAAATGAAGAATCCAGTAAAAGCCTATGATGGTAAATAGTTTGAAAATATCAAGTTTAAAGATTGACTTCACCAAATCAAAGAGTTTCATTCTTATTAGTCAGCCCTTCTCATACTGACCTACTTATTAGTCAGCCCTTCTCATACTGACCTACTTATTAGTCAGCCCTTCCAATACTGACCTACTTTTTAGTCAGTCCTTCTCATACTGACCTACTTATTAGTCAGCCCTTCTCATACTGACCTACGTATTAGTCAGCCCTTCCAATACTGACCTACTTTTTAGTCAGCCCTTCTCATACTGACCTACTTATTAGTCAGCCCTTTTCATACTGCCCTCCATTTTTTTCAATACAGGATATCATTTGGCTAATTATTCCCCATGGTTCAAACATTATTTTTTAATGAGTCAAAATTATTGCGAATTATTTTTTAACTTTTTTGTTTTAAACAAATGAAAATAACATGAAGATAATTATCTATGCACAAATGGATTATGATTAGGATATTAACAAAATTGTTGTTTTTTGGTCCACATTTTTCTTACATTAGTCAGTACATAAATTAGGCAAGGATAGAAACGATTCAAAAAATATATTATAGTACAAATATGTACAAGAAAAAAAACATGAAGCTGTTGTTTATGAAGGTGAAGTTGGTGTCAAAAGACAATAATATACAATATATCATTACTTTTTCTTAAAATCATGTGTTATATAATAAAAAAAAGTTTAATACAATAAAAATTGTATTGGTTAAACATTGCTAGAAAACAACAAAACAGATCCGCTCACTAAATCAGTAAATGGTTGATTTTCATAATTAAGATACAATTTAAACTAAAGGTAAAAGGTCATATCCCCGTTTTTGTGTTTATATCCGATATCCCTCTTGGTGCAAATAGACACGCTCGGGCCACAGGGAAAAAGTGTAGGTCGCTGCAAAAAGATGTGCCTTGTACCAGTAAGGTTAACAAATTAACTGATATGAATTTTTTATTTTGGGATAGAGTCATATTTAAGATAATCACATTTCTTTAAATTAAGTGCTTTTTTTAAAAAAATTCAAACACTAATTTATCAGTGTTTATATTATGTTAAAACTACTTGAGTCTGTCTATCATGTTTAATCTACTTTGGTCTATCTATCAGTGTCAATCATGTTTAATCTACATTGGTCTATCTATCAGCTGTCAATCATGTTTAATCTACTTTGGTCCATCTATCAGCCGTCTACCATGTTTAATCTACTTTGGTCCATCTATCAGCTGTCTACCATGTTTAATCTACTTTGGTCCATCTATCAGCTGTCTATCATGTTTAATCTACTTTGGTCTATCTATCAGCTGTCTATCGTGTTTAATCTACTTTGGTCCATCTATCAGCTGTCTATCATGTTTAATCTACTTTGGTCTATCTATCAGCTGTCTATCGTGTTTAATCTACTTTGGTCCATCTATCAGCCGTCTATCATGTTAAAATTACTTTGGTCAGGTTAAATCTAATTTGTCGGTCTAATATGTTAAATCTACGTTAGTCAGTCTGTCGCGTTGAAACTACTTTGGTCTTTCTAATGTGTGTCTTTATCTCTGTAGGCCGCTTCATTTGGGAAATGTTTTCTAACAGACTACAGGCCAGAAGCCTTTGTCAATATGTGTCAGATGTTACGTGTGCTAAACCAAGTACGGCACCACACCGTGGCCATTCCATTGACGTATACACAGTATCCTTTTTTTTTACCAAAGAAGCAGAAACAGTTTTACTTAGATATTTATTAGATAGGCAGCTACACAAAATAACAGAAGGAGTAAATATTTAAAACATCCTCCTCATAGCATCTGTCATTTTCTCAGTAATGGACGATTAGTTAAAAGGAAAGTACAAATATTTGAAACAAGATATATTTAGGCTTTGATAACAACAAACAATTCAATGATGGGGATGAGTTCAAACAAAGACTTTAAGATAAAAAACCATGTAACAATATTCAAACTGTTCACGATACTAAACATATAACAATATTTAAACTATTCACTACACTAATTCTGTAACAATATTTCTGTTACTTTGAACCAATTTTTGTGTTAGTCCTTGTAACAGCTGCCAGTTAAGCTAACTTATTTTTTCCTGTTGTTTTGGTCAATCTTTTTTTTTAAACCCAACTATTTAGGTTAACATTTTTTCCTTAAGTGCGTCTAGACTGGAGCGCTTGTCCATGCCCGTCTTGATTGACCGGCTGGTCATGCGCAAGTTGTTTGGGCTGGCCGTGAAGATCTGTCAGTACTTGAAAGTACCAGATAATGAAGGCAGGAGCAGAATCATGGCACACTGGGCTTCATTCAAGGTGAGGAGGAGACTTAAGGGTGGGAATCAATGTTGCCTCTAAGGTTCGTTGGTCCGTGTGCTAAATAAAAAATCCAGATCGTAATGTTGCACAACAATAATTTTGTACAAACTTTTACACCCCACACACCAATACATTATATAACCCCTAACAAAATTTGGTGAGCGGTAATTCTTAACTGCTGCGCGGCGTCTGAGAGATATCTGTGCAGCCACGCAGCTTCAGGGGAACATTTGTGGTCACACCGTTTTTTTTTAAAGACGATATTTAAAGGGAAGCAATTCTTCATTTAAATAAAAAAGATTTGTAGTAGTTTCCCTTTTTGATGGTTGTTTCTTTGTTTTTGTGTGGACGCATCGAACAGGTCCAGCAGTGTGATGATGAGGAGAAACTTGCTAGAGCCATTTCCCAGAAGCTGCTGGACGTCCCAGGGGTGTCCTTCTCTGATATAGCAGGCGTGGCCTTGAAGAAAGGCAAGAAGCAGCTGGCCATCAAGGTGAGATGAGTTCACTCCCTTTGAAGTTATTGCACTGTTAGAAATAAATGATCTCACTGCTAGTTTTCTATGGTAGTGATGTTTCCTGGGTGTATCTTATCCAAGGGAAAATATGATGTCATTGTTAATCTAACTATAGAGAGATGTGTCTTTGTTGTGAATAATGTCTCTATGGACATGCATATTAATTGGGGACATTTACGGACATTTTTTTAAAAAATTGAAACGCCTTGGGTTGCTGTCTACCATTTCTTTGGATTTCTTAGAAGCTGTTCATTGTCAATGTTTATTATCAATTATCATCTACTTGAAAGGCTATAAATGAAGCCTCATTCTTAATGTTTATCATCATCTGTTAGAATAGCTATAAATGAAGCCTCATTCTTAATGTTTATCATCGTCTGTTAGAATAGCTATAAATGAAGCCTCATTCTTAATGTTTATCATCGTCTGTTAGAATAGCTATAAATGAAGCCTCATTCTTAATGTTTATCATCGTCTGTTAGAATAGCTATAAATGAAGCCTCATTCTTAATGTTTATCATCGTCTGTTAGAATAGCTATAAATGAAGCCTCATTCTTAATGTTTATCATCGTCTGTTAGAATAGCTATAAATGAAGCCTCATGCGTAATGTTCATTTCCCTCAGCTCCTAGACTATGAGGCCAGGGCATCCGAACAAGTTCCCCTGTTGTTAGAGATTGGTCAAGATCACACTGCCCTGACCAAAGCTATAGACAGCGGAGACACAGACCTGGGTGAGTTTTGCTTGTCTCACGGACCCCTCATGTCACTGTGGCTGTTTAGGGTCAGAATGCATGTCTATTGTGGTAGCTGTACGTGCCAGAAGACTTTTGACCAAATTAGGCGCTCTCCAAATTATTTTATGTCTACTATTTTTAAATGATGGCAAAGCTTTAACGATGTTGTCAGGTGGGTTTTGTGCGTGTCTTTAAATCATAATGAAGTGTAAATAAATTGTTTTTATACATATCTGAAACGTGTGAGTTCTGAATGGTGATCCCAGCTTTGATGATATTGATCATCTAGGGTCATTGAATATTTGTCTGTAGAGTAATATTAACCAATGATAAACAATTTTAATGTTGGATCATTTTAATGATGGATCATTTTAATGAAGAACAATTTTAATGAAGGACAATTTTAATGAACTAATGACAAACAGTTTTAATGAACCAATTATAAACTATTTTAATTACCCAATAATTAACAATCGTAATGACCCAATAATGAAGAATTGTAAAGACCCAATAATGAACAATCGTAATGACCCAATAATGAACAATTGTAATGACCCAATAATGAACAGTCGTAATGACCCAATAATGAACAATTGTAATGACCCAATAATGAACAATGGTAATGACCCAATAATAAACAATTGTAATGACCCAATAATGAACAATTGTAATGACCCAATAATGAACAATGGTAATGACCCAATAATGAACAATTGTAATGACCCAATAATGAACAATTGTAATGACCCAATAATGAACAATGGTAATGACCCAATAATGAACAATTGTAATGACCCAATAATGAACAATTGTAATGACCCAATAATGAACAATTGTAATGAGCCCAATAATGAACAAGTTTTTTTTTCACAGTGTATACTGTACTCCTTCACTTGAAAGACAAACTACAAAATTCTGGTGATTTTTTTATGATGATCAGGTCCATGCCAATAGCATTGTCACTTTACATACAGGTGAGTATTTCATTGCCTAAGATAAAATTTTTGATAGAATTGTAATTTTTTAAAAACCTTTTATGCCTTTTAATGTCTCTGTTGACACATTCATAAAAATATTAATTTTTAAGTGAAATATTATTTTTTTTATTTGACAGTATTGCAGACAACAGAACTTGAAATTGGTTGAAGATCTGTACTATCAGGAGGACAACTCATTGGATGAAGGAAACTGTAAAGTCACCCGGAGTTATCTACTTGATGTGAGATGAAATCAATTTTCTATTAGAATTCATTGCAAAATTACTTTTAAGACTAGTCTCTGTTACCAATTTTATCTTGTTAATGTTTAATTCAGTTTGATAATCAGACTTGTCTTTTGTGGAGCCAGCTTTTTGCTAACTGAAGTTCTGATGAACCAGCAAGTAGATGGCCTCACGTGTTGTTTTTTAGGGCTGCGGTTAATTTCTCGATTAATAGTTAAAAATTTTAACGATTAATTTTTTTTAACGATTAATTGACCCATCACTAAAAATTATTGGATGTCAAAAAAGTTTTAAAAAATGTGAATGATTGTTCAGCTCGGCTGGTTATATTGTCAATTAGACCCGCTCATCACTTGAACCAAATAATGTCAGCACACTAGTCTTTTTGGGTAGTTGGTTAAAAGATGACATATAAAGGAGACATTCCAGTGTTATTTAGATTTTTAAACAAGAACGTTTAATAAGTGTTACTTATGACATCATAAATTTTAATTTTTGGCTTTAATCGAAACTAACGATTAATTAATCGTTAATTTTTCAAAAGTTAACGATTAAATTTAAATTAATGGTTAACAGCCCTAGTTTTTTTACATTGTGATGCACATAAAACAAATATTATTTTAATTCAAACATTCATCAACTAATTTTAAATGTCAATATTAAAGTCCAACAATATTATTGAATATCAACTTATTGTTAACATCAATATTAAAGTCCTTGGTTAAATAGACTCATATTCTGGGCCAGGGTGGCGTCGCAGTTGCAGAGGGTCAGGGTAGGAAATCCCACCATTCCCTTGGGAGGTACAGACTGTGAGAGGCAACCACGACCGTGTTCCTTGTTGACCAGACGGCCCTCTCAGCGGGGACCGTCTCGGAGGTGTCCCCATCCGCTAGTTCCTCTTGGTGGAGGGGAAAAAATTGCTGGGGAATTCCCCGAGGGGACCTATAAGAGCCTTATGCTCAGGCCTTTTGATGTCATTTCACATTTAAGATATCGAATATCATCAACTCATTGTAAACACCAATACTAGTCCAACAATCTTATTAAATATCAACTCATTGTAAACACCAATACTAGTCCAACAATCTTATTAAATATCAACTCATTGTAAACACCAATACTTGTCCAACAATACTTATTATTATATTTCCTCTCAGCATGTAGAAGAGAGAATCAAAGTCCTGGAAGAAGCCATGAACTGTTTCCACAGATGTAAAAATGACTTTGCCAACAAGGTAGCAAACGTGCACAACAAACTTGATAAGAGTATCGTTTGAATAGCTTTAAGTCACATTTCTTGAAATTCAATACAATAGTTAACATCGACAAACTTAACCCAGTAAATACTGTGAGATCTAACGCATGAAAGAATGTGAAATAGAAAATTGATTTTAAAAAATTGAGTTTACAAAACTTAAATTTTCAAAAAGGGAAACAAATGATTTAAAGAAGATAACACTACAATTAATATCATCCCAGCAAACGGACGAGCAGATCAGATTACTGAGGCACCAGAGGAAACTGGAGGATGAGACCGGTCACACCTACGCTGACCTGTCCCTACAGAAAACTCTGTACAAACTGACCATTGACGGCAATCACCAGTATGTGGAGAAACTCAGGAAAGAATTTAAAGTACCAGACAGAAGGTGAGACATTGTTGTTAGTTTGGGATGGTATGTGACTATATTTTATAATGATTGGTGACTTCTGTTTAAATAAGAATGGCAGAACAATGGTTTTTGAATTCTGCTAATGTTATTGCTTGAATGCAAAGTTGAGTGGCATGCGCACTCTGCTGGCGTTGCGATGGTCATGGGGTCAAATCTCAGTGAAGGCAAGGGTTTGTTACCGGGACCAAGGGTGTCCCTGAGTGTCATAAATGACCAATTTTCCCAGGTACTTGTACTTGTTGTGAGCTGCGCACGGGGTGTGTTTGGTGGTCGTGTTAGTGTTATTGGTTAGTCGGTGCGAAAGCGTGCAAAAGGTAGTTTGTTTTTGTTGATGTCATGACAATGTGTGTAGAATGTTAGAGAGTTGTGTGGTGTATAGTGTGTTGTTGCAAGGAGGAGGCCATTAATGTTCTTTTTCCGTTAGTAGTGTCATGTTACATTCTTGTGTAATCGGAATTTATGGATCTTGGTGCAAGTGGTTTATTTATAGTTATTAGGACGCTTGTGACACTGAGTCCGTCCAGCTCCAAATGTGGGTACCTGAG
Organism: Ampullaceana balthica; assembly: GCA_944989445.1. NCBI lineage: Eukaryota > Metazoa > Mollusca > Gastropoda > Lymnaeidae > Ampullaceana > Ampullaceana balthica. Next base: position 61,712 of record CALYLW010000107.1, read on the forward strand.
ACTAGTTAGGAAATAAAGGCGGCTGGGAATAGCGTGGAACCCTCATAACCGTGGCCTGTGAATGCTGCGTCAATTGCCAACAGACTAGCATGGTCTGTGGACGCAATAATCTTCTGTATGGAGGGAGCGTCTGTATAGCAAAGACAAGGGATAAAACATAAACACTTTTTAAAAATTACATACCGTATATACTGTAGTATAAGTCTATATCAAGTATAAGTCGACCCCTTGATTTGTCACTTAGAAAGTATTTATTATGTTGATAAAATTTATAAAATAAATTACACGTGTATAAGTTGACCCCCTGATTTTGGCCTTGAAATTTTGGGAAAAAAACTTGACTTATACTCGAGTATATATGGTAATCGAGGGCTGTTATTTTATTTTACAGTTAATACAACTTTTAAAGTGTCTCATTTTAGATTTGGATTTTTATTTTTAAAAGTTTTATAGAGTTTTTGATTTCCATCATGATCTGAGTAGAATTTGATTGTGACCAACTAATACTAAAACAAACTAAACCTTGTCATTGTAATAATAATACCTTAGTCAAATATTTTGAACTAATCTACAGGTTTTGGATCATGAAAGTTTATGCCCTGGCTGAGCTGCAGGAATGGGGAGAGCTGGAAAAGCTGTCAAAAACCAAGAAAGCCCCAGTGGGCGTTGAGGTAACTAGATTTACAGACGTACATAGACAAATGTACACCAACTCACAAACACACACCAGCACCCATACATACCCCAGCACACAAACATAACCATTACATAAATGTACACCAGCACACAAACATAACCATTACATAAATGTACACCAGCACACAAACATAACCATTACATAAATGTACACCAGCACACAAACATAACCATTACATAAATGTACGACAGCTCACAAAAAACACCAACACACAAACATACACCATCACACAAATATACACCAGCACATAAATGTACACCAGCACACAAACATACACCAGCACATAAACTTACACCAGCACACAAACATATACCAACACATAAACTTACACCTACACACAAACATACACATTAAACAAATAATCTAGTGGACACAGTTGTTTCCCCTGAGTTATTGGACTTGATTAGTAGTGCAGTGATTGCTCACTAAAAATAAAAGTCTAGATTACCTACTCTAAAACCAAGATACATTAGCTCGATGGGAAATGAGAGAGGGGAGGAAAGGGTGGAGATGTGAAGGGAGAACCTATTACAAGGTGAAATAAAATATTGGCCAGGTCATCAAATATTAAAATATTGGCCAGGTTATCAAACATTAAAGTATTGGCCAGGTCAAGGTCATCAAACATTAAAATGTTGGACAGGTCATCAAACATTAAAATGTTGGCCAGGTCAAGGTCATCAAACATTAACCCCTCTGGTATCGACCTACTTTTTTGTATTACATCCTTTAGTAACAGATATTATTTTGCTAATTATTCCCCCTGGCCCAGACATTATTTTGGAACCAGTCAAAATTTAAAAGGCTTGCTAATTATCTTTTAACTTCTTTGTTTTAAACAATTGATAATAGAGTTAAGATAATTATCTGTGTAGTAATGTATATTAAAAAAACTGTTGTTTTTTGGTTCACGCTTGTCTTACATCAATCAATACATTAATTTTACCAACATAGAAATTATTCTAAAAATAGACTATGAATTAAGATGTATAAGAAAAACCATAAGACTGCTATTTCTGGAGGTGAGGTCGATGACTAAGGATAATAATATAAAATATACAATTCATTTTTAACTAAAAAAACATTTATTATATAATAAAAAGTTTAATGCAATAAAAATATAATAGTTTTTACGAGTGTGCTTAAGTAACCATTAATTAACAACATCGCTAGGTAACAACAGAACAGATCTGCACAGAAAATTCATTTATTGGTCGATTTTCATAATTTAAAAATCCAAATAAAATTAGACTATCCCCCTAACAGTTTATCATTTTGCCCGAGACTGCGGTGTAAGGTCATCCTCGTTTCTTTGTTTAGGCTCAGGCCACAGGGAAAAAATTCGGCTGATGAAAAAAGACACGCTTGGGCCACAGGGCAAATATAGGTCACTGTCAAAAGATGCGCATGGAGCTGGAGGGATTAAAATATGGACCAGGTCAAGGTTGTCAAGTCCCATAACCGATGGTCGCAGGGGGTCCTTGTGTTTCCATTAGAACTTACCAGGTCAGCAGAGGACTTTTCTTAGTGTTAGTTTAGTCATTCATCATTTTTATTGTGGCTTTAACGTGGGCTAGATCCCAAGCCCCTCAGCTTGTGAGGCGAGCGCACTATTGACTTCACTATCCAGCCGCATCAAGGTCAAGGTTATCAAAGATTAAGATATTGGCTTTGTCATCAAAAGTGTTAGCCAGCTAAGTTAAAATTATAATTAGCCAGGAGAGACAATGACCTCACAATAAAAAAAATAAAAAGAGATGATGCATGAAATTTTCAATGTTTGCCAAATATATTTCAGATGTTCATTGATGCCTGTATGAAAGAGAGGAATGTCGGAGAGGCCAAGAAATACCTGCCGAGAGTCCCACCAGAGTTGAAGGTCAAGAGCTTGATACGACTTAGGTAAGTCATCATGCCATGGGCATGAGCAATATGTTATATGAGAAAATGACTGGAGATGAAATTTTATCCATTATCCCATATCCATGAATTGCCTGTTTTTTCCACTTCAATCCTGACTGGACTCAAAAGTTGATCAGTATGTTTTAACCATCAAATGCAGGTTAGTGAGGTTGGATATCATTTATAAGGGGCTTATATAATTTGAGGATATTTCTATGTAATGGTTGATTTTAAATTGCATTATAGATAGAACCCAGACGTTATAGATATGAACTCAGAAGTTATAGATACGAGCCCAGAAGTTATAGATATGAGACAATAAGTTATAGATACGAGCCCAGAAGTTATAGATACGAGCCCAGAAGTTATAGATACGAGCCCAGGAGTTATAGATACGAGCCCAGGAGTTATAGATAGAGCCCAGAAGTTATAGATACGAGCCCAGGAGTTATAGATACGAGCCCAGAAGTTATAGATACGAGCCCAGAAATTATAGATATGAGCCCAGAAGTTATAGATACGAGCCCAGAAGTTATAGATACGAGCCCAGAAATTATAGATATGAGCCCAGAAGTTATAGATACGAGCCCAGAAGTTATAGATACGAGCCCAGAAGTTATAGATACGAGCCCAGAAGTTATAGATACGAGCCCAGAAGTTATAGATACGAGCCCAGGAGTTATAGATACGAGCCCAGAAGTTATAGATACGAGCCCAGAAATTATAGATATGAGCCCAGAAGTTATAGATACGAGCCCAGAAGTTATAGATACGAGCCCAGAAATTATAGATATGAGCCCAGAAGTTATAGATACGAGCCCAGAAGTTATAGATACGAGCCAATAAGTTATAGATACGAGCCCAGAAGTTATAGATACGAGCCAATAAGTTATAGATACGAGCCCAGAAATTATAGATATGAGCCCAGAAGTTATAGATACGAGCCCAGAAGTTATAGATACGAGCCCAGAAATTATAGATACGAGCCAATAAGTTATAGATACGAGCCCAGAAGTTATAGATACGAGCCAATAAGTTATAGATACGAGCCAATAAGTTATAGATACGAGCCAATAAGTTATAGATACGAGCCCAGAAGTTATAGATACGAGCCAATAAGTTATAGATACGAGCCCAGAAGTTATAGATACGAGCCCAGAATTATAGATACGAGCCCAGAAGTTATAGATACGAGCCCAGAAGTTATAGATACGAGCCAATAAGTTATAGATACGAGCCCAGAAGTTATAGATACGAGCCAATAAGTTATAGATACGAGCCCAGAAGTTATAGATACGAGCCCAGAAGTTATAGATACGAGCCCAGAAGTTATAGATATGAGCCCAGAAGTTATAGATACGAGCCCAGAAGTTATAGATACGAGCCCAGAAGTTATAGATACGAGCCCAGAATTATAGATACGAGCCCAGAAGTTATAGATACGAGCCCAGAAGTTATAGATACGAGCCCAGAAGTTATAGATACGAGCCCAGGAGTTATAGATACGAGCCCAGAAGTTATAGATACGAGCCCAGGAGTTATAGATACGAGCCCAGAAGTTATAGATACGAGCCCAGAAGTTATAGATACGAGCCCAGAAGTTATAGATACGAGCCCAGAAGTTATAGATACGAGCCCAGAAGTTATAGATACGAGCCCAGAAGTCAATAAACAATAATAATAAAACAATAATTTGTAAAGGTGTTCAATTTGTTCATTATTATCTTATCTTATCTTATCCGTTTACAGACGCTCCTTCTATACAGAAGATTATTGCGTCCTACGCTTATCTATGGTTTGTGTTTAGTCCTGCATTTTTATTAGAGATTTAAATGCTGATAAAGTGTTGGTTTTCCTGGATTCTTCAGGCAACCCATTCCACGCCCGAATTCCGGACGGGAAGAAGGAAAACTTGTATGTGTTTGTTCTTGCATACGGAATAAGGAAGGTGTTTTTATCCTTATGTCTATCTGAGGGTTGTATTAAGTTATCTTTGTGTTGTATTTCTAAATTAGAATTAATTGCTTTATGTATGATTACTACTTTGCTTTTGGTTCTTCTATCCTCTAGTGTTTCAAGGTTTAATGATTTAACTAATGGTGTTATTCTTGTCAGTTTTGAATATTCTCCAGTAATGAATCTGGCAGCTCTTTTTTGAATTTGTTCTAGTTTATCAATGTTTTCTTTGGTGGATGGGTCCCATACAGAAGATGCATATTCTAGTACAGGTCTCACCAAAGTGAGGTAGCATTTTAGTTTTATATCTCTATTACATTTGTTAAAGTTTCTTTTTATAAAGCCTAAGGTTTTGTTTGATTTTTTAATAACTTCATTGACATGGGGATTCCATGATAGTTTCTCATTTATTAAGACTCCTAAGTATTTTGCATCTTTAGTTTGGGTCAGTTCTTTTCCATGAATGTAATATTTTGAATTTATTTGTTTCTTTTTCTTTGTTACTCTTAACAGTTGACACTTTTCTGGGTGGAAAGACATACTCCAGTTAGTTTCCCATTTTATCAATTCATCTAAGTCTTTTTGTAAAATTTTGCTGTCTTGTTCTGATTTAATTGTTCTATAGATTATACAATCATCAGCAAATAACCTAACTTTTGTACCTCTTGAGATGTTGTTGGGTAAATCATTTATATAAATTAAAAAGAGTAAGGGACCTAGCACAGTTCCTTGTGGAACTCCTGAGTTAACCTTTATTGGTGCAGATTTAGATCCATTAATTATTACAGTTTGCTCCCTGCCCAAAAGGAAGTCTTGGATCCAGTGATGTAAGGAACCTGAGATTCCAAAGTAGTTAAGTTTTTTAAGTAAACTAAGGTGGTGAACTTTGTCAAATGCTTTTGAGAAGTCTAGTAATATTGTATCTATTTTATCATTTTTGTCTAAGCCTTTTGATAGTTCATCTATTAAACCTATTAATTGTGTTTCACATGATCTGTTTTTTCTAAAGCCGTGTTGATGTGGGCATAGGGCATTATATTTGTCAAGGTGGTTAACTATTCTACTATATATTATGTGTTCTAGTAATTTACAGGTGATACTAGTAAGTGATACAGGCCTGTAATTACCAGGGTCTGATTTATCACCTTTCTTAAAGAGTGGAGTTACGTTAGCTAATTTCCAATCCTGGTGCACTTTACCCTGGTTTAGAGAGGCTTGAAAGAGAACTACAAGGATTGGGGACAGTTCATTGCTTAGTTCTTTTAATAACCTTGCAGGCAAATCATCTGGGCCAGTAGCTTTGTTTATTTTAAAGTTTTTTAGGAGTGAATGTATACCTATCTCATCTACAATTATGTTACCTATTTCCGCCATTTTATTTAAATTTATTAAAACTTCCTTGTCGCCTGAGGCAGAAAAAGATGATGCAAAATATGTGTTAAGGATATTAGCTTTAGTTTCATTATCATTATAGGTTTTATTATTTGAGCCTTTTAGTGTGGCTATTCCTGAAGGTTCCATTTTTTTAGATTTGATAAAGGACCATAAGTTTTTATTGTTATCTTTGGTAATTACAAACATTTGTTTATATATTCATTTTGGAGGTTTCGACTAAGTTTTTGTGTCAAGTGTTTAATCTTTAAGTATTTTTTGTGTATCCTATATGAATAGGTAGCTTTATATTTCTTAAATAAGTTCTCTTTTTGTTTGCATAGCTTTTTCAATCTAGAATTGTACCAACATTTGTTAATTTTATTTGATGTTAGTTTTGTTGGAACATTCTCATCCATTATAGTTTTTAGATTTGTTTTTATATCTTTCCAAATTTCTTCTACTGGGCTATTTGTGTTAAATTTACTTAGGAAAGTTTGTTGGAAGTTAGCCGCTGATTGGTGTAGTTTTATTGAATTACATTTATTCCAAAGATAGATTATTCTTTACCTGCCAGTGGGTTTCAGGGGATTTTATTCGTTAATTTTTTAAGGGTGATGTTAACTATCGTAAATTTTTTAATAAATGTTGAATAAAACATTGATGTATCTCATATCAAAATGAAGGAAATTGAATAAAGTATATAATTATGTAGAAGCAAATACAATATTATGAAACAAAAACTAATTTTCATTATAATTTTTGGTGATTAATTTTTGTGTGTTAAATTTTCTTTGGTAAAAATCTGAACTTACCAGACTAAAAAACTGTGTGCATAGCTGTAATCCTTTTCTCCTTAAATTATAACAATATAAATTCCGTTTATGAAATAAATCCTTTTTAAATTTTGAAAATATCCTATGTAGTTTTAAAGTTATGACAATTTTTATATTGATGATGCCCATGGCAGAAAACCTTTTTCCTTTATTTCATTATATTATTGATATAGAAACCCTACTGTCACCACCGCTCTTTTTCCATCTAATGCCGTATCTTAGGGATGAAAATCTTAAATAAATACCGAAACTAATGTTTTATTATTGTTTTCAAATGTTTCTGCATCAATAATTCACATTTAAATTTAATAAGATAGCAATAAATACTATAATAAATCACTATGTTCGTTGAGTAGGCGTGGCCATATCTTTGTTTACAAAATAAATCGAAACTAGTTGCTAATTTTTCCACTACTGAATGTAAACACATGTTATTTCTAAACAGAAGGAAGTAGAAAAGAGTTACATCTCATTTGTAAAAGTCTAATGGTACACTCTAAGCAACGAAATAAACTCAAAAACTCAATTCGCCGATATATCAGCGATTAGCACAAACGTGACCAGGCGAGATTGCCGATATATCGGTGATTGGCATGGAAAGAGTTAAAACTACTGAATACCTGAATTATTTCTTTTTCATTAATTGTTGGTGTATGTATTACATGAATACAAATATACACTCACTTGTTGCTCTGTGTCTATAACACACTTGTACTCTCTTACTACATTCTGCATGAAATTATGTTTCTATTTATAATTTTTTTTTGGTCACTCCAGAATGTTCCGAGAGGCGGCTGAGGCAGCCCTTGAAAACAAGAATGAGGGTGACTTTGAGTACGTGCTGTCAAGACTGGGACTGGCGGACAGACAAGTGGCCGATCAGATACGAGGCATGAGGGGGCAGTTTGGGGCCAGAAAATAAACCTGGACACACTGGATGATGACTAATGTCAGTCGCAAGTGTAAACAATGAATGAAGAACTAACAAATTGAACGTGTCTGCAAAGGGGGATAAGTGAACAATAATTTATTAATGATTCCAGGCTAAACTTTGACCTTTGCTCTAGGATGTACATTTTGTATCGATCGCAACACTGTAAATATCTGTAAAGCGTGAATGTTGACTAAAATAATGTTAAAATGACTATATGCACACACAAATTCAGTCTGGTGTGTTGTATGTAAACACACAAAAGTCAGGCACATGTGTTATTTTGTGCTGGCTTGAATGACAGTTTTCAGTGACAGGTTATGATGTATAATAAACTCATATGTTTGTATGTGTGTAAGGATAAATGATAAAATCATGTATGTCTGCATGTATTTTACACATGCTGCCAGTGGTTGCACGTATTTTTCGGAATTTTATTTTTATTTTTGCATGTCCAATGTTAATTCAAATAAAAGGCTTTCAACTGTTTGTGAAATTCCAATATTTATGTATTAAAATGATAATTGTTTCTTCAAAATCAATGTTTTTAAATTATTTTAGCAGTTACCATTAATTAATTCTTCAAATTCGTTGGCATTTTTGTAGAGGATTCAGGGACTTATTTCAATTACCAGTAGATATTACTTTCCTGCATTTCAACTAGTTTTTACATCCTTGTATTTCAACTAGTTTTTCCATCCCAGTATGTCAACTAGTTTTTCCATCCCTGTATGTCAACTTATGTACACTGTTAGACAGCATGTGTGTACATGGGATAATTTCATGTAGCACTTGAGACTTATGGATGCTTCACTTATGTACACTGTTATAGGTGTACTTGTCAATCCAATATAATGTGCAGCTAGTTAAGCTGAGCATGGTGTATGGTAATCAATAATCTCATGTTTCGGATCGTCCATCATGTACATCACACTAAGGGGAATGGGTTAGGTCTAAAAAAGCGGGATTTTTTTTTAAACCACTGTCATTACATGGGGGGGGATCACATGGGAACTCATATTATGTGGAAGGGATCACATTGGACATCACATTACGTTGAGGGCAGCACATGGGACATCACATTATGTGGAGGGGATCACATGGGACATCACATTACGTGGAGGGGATCACATGGGCACATCACATTACGTGGAAGGGATCACATTGGACATCCCATTACATGGAAAGGATCACATGGGACATCAAAGTACGTGGAGGGGATCACATGGGACATCACAGTACGTGGAGGGGATCACATGGGACATCACAGTACATGGAAGGGATCACATGGGACATCACATTACGTGGAGGGGATCACATGGGACATCACATTACATGGAGGTGATCACATTGGGACATCAAAGTACATGGAAGGGATCACATGGGACATCACAATATATGGAGGTGATCACATGGGACATCACATTACGTGGAGGGGATCACATGGGACATCACATTACGTTGGAGGGGATCACATGGGACATCACATTACGTGGAAGGGATCACATTGGACATCCCATTACATGGAAGGGATCACATGGGACATCACATTACATGAAGGGGATCACAATGAACATCAAATTACATGGAGGGGATCACATTACGTGGAGGGGATCACATGGGACATCACATTACATGGAGGGGATCACATGGGACATCACATTACATGGAGGGGATCACATGGGACATCACATTACATTCAGGGGATCACATGGGACATCACATTACATGGAGGGGATCACATGGGACATTACATTCAGGGGATCACATGGGACATCACATTACATGGATGGGATCACATGGGACATCACATTACATGGAGGGGATCACATGGGACATCACATTACATTCAGGGGATCACATGGGACATCACATTACATTCAGGGGATCACAATGGACAACACAATTTTCATTCACTTTATTATGAGATAGTTCCTTAAAGATAAACTTTCAACAACTGAACACAATCCTATGTTATGATAAGCAGACATGACGAGCGAGTCATAAAGCAATATTTTATGATATGTAAAGATGATACTAAAGAGATACAATATGTACTATGTTATGATAAGCAGACAGGATACAAGTGACAAACAAGAAAAAGACACCACAAGGGTGTCACCTACTATGGTGGACATCACATTACGTGCAATGAGCTTGAGTTCCACCCAGTCCATGTCATGAAAGAAGAGATAGTCGGATCATCAATTAGGTTATAAAGGAGGTAATCTTGTGGATTGTTTTTTTTTAAATTATTTTAATTTAGCAGTTCAACTCTTTTGGAAATCATGTACATTTTGCAACATACATATTCAGCATCATTACATTTGTTTATGTAATAAATGAGTGAAGTTTTTAAAAAATAATTTAAACATATGCAGCTATTTAGACCTTTCCTGCCAAACACTTGCAGATAAAGATGTCTTATCAGGGGCGGATTAACACTGCACCTGGCCCCTGGCTGCAATTCAAACTGGGGCCCTATCCAGCCAGCGTCCCTTTAAATAAAATGATTGCTAGAAGCTAATATAAGACTGAAACTTGTAACTGAATAGTTCATCGGTTCCTTTAACATACTTTGTCTGTACTACGGGATCGGCCTTCCCAGCCAAAGATTATTCATCAAAAAATGGAATACGAAGAAATAACCGTTGCCGGTATCCTAATATTGAGTGTAAAAATACAATTTTAAAAAAAAATGTGTGCACACGCCGGGATCGATCGAGTGAACGCTTGCACAGCAGGGCGACTTTCTACCTCAAGACCACACAAGCCTGATGAAAACAGTGAAGTTTAAAGATATAAAGAATAGTATTTAATATTTTCTCTTAGTGAGCCTATAAAATCAGGTTTTTAAATTAATTTTTTTAATTTATGATATTTTCAGGAATTCGTACAAACATTTGTCCATCTTTCTTATAAAATATACTAAATTTGGGGGCCCCTAATCGTCGGGGGCCCCTGGCTTTAACCCGTTCAGCCCCCCCCCCTTAATCCGCCACAGCGTCTTATCTATACTGAAGCTCCATCTATTTTAAAGATTATATACGATGAGAACAAATCTCTGTCTTCACATGGATTTGAACCTGTGACCGTCAATACACCAGCCGAGCGCGCATGCATTTACCATTTATGGATGCCAATATAAGGCAGTTACCTATTATTTATAGATGGTTGACAAACATGAACATTAAAGACCCGTAAGGCGTAAATTTACAAGAATCAAGGACTGAAAACGAAAGTTGTAAACTTAGTCAAACAGCCCTACTACCTGGTGATTGGAAATTGAAAGTCTCTGCGGTGCTCCATGAATGAATGTGGCACCTTTTACAATTTAAATATTACTCATAGAGAATTTCAACTGTATTGTATACTAAGTATATTGTTTTAAATCATATGACCAATATCCGTCATTTAATTGTGTATAATTCTCTTGCTATTTTATGGTATTTTGGATTTCAAGAAACTAATTTAAAACTTAGAGCTCAATATGACCTCTTTATAATTTAGACCTCCACACTAGAAAACTGTTCTGTCTTTTATGATTGAATGTTGTCTTGTCTTATCTATACAGACGCTCCTTCTATGCAGAAGATAGTTGCGTCCACAGACCATGACAGATGATCTGTTTGGCAAGTGATTCAGCGCTCACAGGCCACGGCTTTGTGGGTTCCACGCATTACCCAGCCGCCTAACTACATGTAGTGTTAGGTACCCATTCGGAGCGGGGTGACTCAGGGACGCCCTAGGCCCCGGGAACAAAACATTGCCTTCACACGGATTCGAACCCGTGACCATCGGTACGACAGTCCAGTGCGCTGCCACTCGTCCACCGAATGTTTGTAAAACTTCTTAATGATTAAATGCAGGCAGTAATGTCAGATTGTTTAACAATGGAAATGTTACATGTTGAAAAAATAAGAATTAAATTGATTTAATCATTGAAATGTTAACGTCTTAATTTTTTTTAAAGTGTTATGTCCCTTAATTCATCAGTTCATTTTAAAAAAAATTGTATATCAAACGTTCTTGTTATTTCTGTTGCACCTTTCTCTCTTTCGTTTGGATACTGGGGAGCTCTGACCCATTGACATTGCGTTGAAAACCACAAAATAAATTTTATCTTTCGAATTGCATCTTATTAAGAATGAGGGAGTTTCGGGATATGTCTATTTATAACGTGCCACACATTCTGTGTTTTCTATAATACCAGTGATGGCGAATAGTCAGCCCACAGAGCCATATTACTTCTTTAATCAAACCAGCCAAGTGAACCCCCCATATTTTGGTTTCATTGGAGTGTTGGCACTTTGCTATAAATAAGGGGGTTTTTGGTTGAATTTTGGGCACGCGGCCCCAAAAAGGTTTACCACCACAGTTCTATAGGATATTTCAGAATCAAAGGCTAACGCATATTTAGTCACAATAAATACGTCTTTATTTTATTTTTTGTGACATCGGTTGTATGTTATTGTAATACTCAATTTTATTTAATTAAGTATTGAGAGTTTAACCTTGACGCGTTCGGAGGAAATCTATGTTTACTATGAATACAAATAAAAATATATAAATTTTATATGATTAATGATTATAAATTATAATTATATGGTTTGAATACATGTAAATAAATCTTTATGATTTACTTTTTATAAGTGTATACATGTGATTTAAACTTCCTAAGAAAAAAACACAAACACAAAGTAAAAAAAAGAATTATATTATATATATTTATATATTTTTAATTATTACTTTTTTTTTAAGGAAAGTTTTATAAATCTGCCGAGTTCCTGTTAGTGTCGTCTGCTCAACGGAAGAAACCTTCAAAAATCTGACACCGATGTACATTGTTTGAGCTCGGTATTTAGACGTAATCACCGTTATGTGTGGGTTCCATGGTGTAATGGTTAGCACTCTGGACTTTGAATCCAGCGATCCGAGTTCAAATCTCGGTGGAACCTTATTGAAAATTATTTTTTTATTTAAATCTTTTACAATATTTCACATGTTTTACAATAGGAATAATCCACCAATTACTATGCCAGCTTTCATTTCTTTTTTTTTAAAAAATAAATCAATTGTTGAATTAAGATATTCTCAGAGGCGGGTCATAAGATTCGATTGTACACAAAATTGGCATTAATTGAGATGGGATATTAGGATGCGATATTAGGATGGCAATTTAGGATGGCATGTGATGTGGGATGTTATGATGGGATGTGGGCGTGTGATGGGGTTTTGTGCTCTGAAAAAAGCTATGAGGTGATTGGTAAACACATTTAAGAAAGAGTATTTACATAACAATTTTAAAACAGATATTTCAAAACCGAGAACTAAAGAACTGAAAAAAATCTCGTTGATTATTGTTATTTTCTTTTTTTTATTTTCATTTTTGTCCAATAATAAAAATAAACAACTGGGATAAAACTCTGAAACCAATGTTGGGCGACCTTTGTGTACATGAGAGTATTTCATGTACACTTGCCACACCCTTTCGCTTCTTGTATGTACACTGTATTGGTTAAAGACATTAAAAAGACAAATCCAGCTAAAAAAATAAGTGTGGCTAATTTGGATGGTCTTCGTTTGTAAATAATCTATACTCTCCAAGACACTCAGAGTTACTTCTAAAACAAGGTCAAGGACACCAAGATTTACTCTCACAACAGGGTCAAGGACATAGCACGGATATAAAATTGCTAGACACTCAGTGACGTCTCGTTTTGGTCGGTACTCTCTAAACTTCAACTTCAACCAAGAGTTGAACATGGCCTTGTTTAATAAATTCATGTATTTACGTACACAACTATTTATAAATAGAATACTTCATTGCAGGCAAGGAAATGTACTTCAGGAGCCGTGGTTGTATTCTAAATAATCAATAATTCATTAAGTTAATTGTTGCTTCTTTAAACAATTCACATTTTTAATGTGAATTTTGTAATGAGTAACTTTTCTATACGTCATCGAGAGTACCGTATACACCATGATAGACACGCAATAATAACAATGTACCCGTGTGAAGAGAACAACAGCAATCTGACCATAGAATATATAATATAGTCACTCATGATCATGGGCCAGCTTTTTATTTCGCAGAAGGATATGACGTCGTATCACCACACTCAGGGCCGGTCGCTCGTTCTCCAAGGGGCGCCAAAATCGGGGAGGAACACCACCAACAACACAGTAACATGAAATACAATTCACAAAGACATCGGGCGCCTAAATCGTTATTCGTCGGGTTTCCAAGGTCGGTTTTTGTTTTCTTCATAAATAAATGTTACATAATGTCAGGCGCCATTTTGAGGAATCGCAATCAGATGTCCCTTCTCCCCTCGGCTTAGTCGTGATTTCATTGGCCAACTTCCTTTAGGGTCTCGGTATGTCAAGGTCACAGCCACTTTCTCAATTCACTTAAAAATCGCTGCGCAGAAACCAAAAGAAGGTGTTGACGAACCGATGTACTCTCCCTTGAGTGAGCGTGAGAAATGTCTTGATTTGAAACTGCTAGTGCTGATTGTGTGTGTTTTCCCGCAAGCGTGGACAGACAGCCAATGGGAGATCAGTAGTACTCGCATCACTACAGCTGTTACAGGGTGGATGGAAGTGATATCTCTCTGCATCGACGATTTTGTAAGCGTGATGAAGTAAGACGCAGACATATTAGTCTGAGCTGAGCAGACACCCACGTACTTAGTCCCGTTATGTGAAACCTCCACCCGATAAATCAAACATATCCTGGACATCTATTTTCAGGCAATTAGGCTTTAAGAGCTCAACGCTCTTTTCTGTCAGATGAATTTAGACAAGATGTCTTCAGGCGAAGGACCATAAGACGCGCTGTGTCTAATTCGGCGTTTATCTCTCTACTTTTAGCAGCAGTTTGGCTGAGATGTCGGTCTTTACAAGGACAACCCATCACGTGATGTACATATCCACAAAATCCATGGCAGAAAGATTTCGGTACAAAAGGTTGAGCTTGCGCCGTTTCGTGACACACTTCTATGAAACTATTTGATTCCATCACAGTCAACAGAATCAGACGCCATTGCAGCATGCGGCCTTTGAACTCTGCGCGCGGATGAGCTACAACAGGACACAGCTTACGGGGCTAGCTAGTAAACACAGCTTTCCATGTACGGACCCGCGCCGTACATTCTCTGAAACTCTTGCACATACTGGAGCCGGTGTTGTTCTGCCGTGATGGCCGGGGGCGGCGGCGGGTGGGACATATGCGGGTGCGTGGGGGGAGGGGCTCCCATGTTGAACGGCCCCCTCATCGCCGGTGACGTCACGTGGTGGTGGACCGACGGCGATGACGTCACGAGCTGACCATCCATCTGATGCTGCGGCGGCTGTTTGAAGAGGTCGTCCTTGCAGATGCCGTCGGCCTTCAGCAGCGGCCTGTGGTTGTCCGGGAAGGCCATCGTGAAGAGCGCCTCCGGGTCGCAGACGAACTTGTAGACGTATCTCTCGCCAGCGACCTTCTGCATGATGCCCTTTTCGTAGTAGTAGCGCAGGGAGCGGCTCAGTTTGTCGTAGTTCATGGCGGGCCGGTTCTTCTGCATGCCCCATCGCCTGGCCACCTGCGAGGAATAGAAATGTCAAACAATTAATGAAAAATGCGATCAGTGCTCAATTAAAACACCGGGTGTTAATAACTAAAATACCGGGTATTGACATAATAGCTCAAATACCGGGTATTGACATAATAGCTCAAATACCGGGTATTGACATAATAGCTCAAATACCGGGTATTGACATAATAGCTCAAATACCGGGTTTTGACATACTAGCTCAAATACCGGGTATTGACATAATAGCTCAAATACCGGGTATTGACATAATAGCTCAAATACCGGATGTTCTAAACTTGAGCTAAAAATATCAAAGATTTGTTCATCCTGACTTAGTCTTCATGTAAACTATAGCTAAGAATATTGTTGGTTGCCAGGTATGGCGCCATGATACAATAGTCATACAACTAAAATACACCAAAAGGGCGTCACCTCTTCCGGTTCGATGAGCTTGAACTCCAGCCCCCTCCCCGTCCACGCTATGAAGGAAGAGTTAGTCGGATCATCAAGGAGGGCCACCAAAAACTGCCACAACTGGAGAGAGCCTCGCCTCTGGTAGGACGCGTGTCCCTCTCTGTGGTACCGCTCCAGGTAAAAATCCCGGTAGAAATCTGGCTTCATTTCTAGACCTGTAAAAATAAAGTAAAAGGTAGGAACTATTATTAAAAAATATAATGTATATGTTATTAGAAGGTATGAACTGTCAGAATCAGTGGCGTAGCTAGGGGAGGGGGAGGGGTTCCGAATTTGAAAGTCCCCCAGGCCCCCACTTGAGGGGGGCCCCTCAAGTGGGCCCCCAAAGGAGTGTCTAAAAAATTTTAAACATTGAATATTACACAATGTATGCAGGGCCCCTAAAGAAGCCAAGCCCCCCCCCCGGGCCCACAAATCCCTATATATTCTTTGGATTTTGTGGACCATTTATAAGTTCTTTCAGATTTTCCGGGACCAACGTTAATGAATCCTTCCTTTTGATGTGATAGAAAAAAAACTCATGTATCTGACACAGGTATCAGGTACTCCGGGAACACACATGTTAGAGAAACAGTTTCACCATACTCACAAATGATGACATGTTACATTAAATGACCGCCATAATGATTATATAATATTATACTTGTGTATGTCATGCTTACTAAAGGGCGGCAGTACAATGTGGGTGACTTGTATACTTAATTGGCGGCAGTACAATGTGGGTGACTTGTATACTTTATTGGCGGCAGTACAATGTGGGTGACTTGTATACTTAATTGGCGGCAGTACAATGTGGGTGACTTGTATACTTAATTGGCGGCAGTACAATGTGGGTGATTTGTATACTTAATTGGCGGCAGTACAATGTGGGTGACTTGTATACTTTATTGGCGGCAGTACAATGTGGGTGACTTGTATACTTAATTGGCGGCAGTACAATGTGGGTGACTTGTATACTTTATTGGCGGCAGTACAATGTGGGTGACTTGTATACTTAATTGGCGGCAGTACAATGTGGGTGACTTGTATACTTAATTGGCGGCAGTACAAAGTGGGGTGACTTGTATAATTAAAGGGCGGCGGTACAGTGTAGGGCTTCGCATCAAATAAGAAAATGATATTTTGTCCATAGCTCTTCTCTAGAGCTCATCTATGGATAATTCATGAACTAGACAAAAAAGGCTTCCTCTGAGTTTTATGCTTGACTGACTTTCTCTCCCTGTGTCTAAAGATATCTTTGCCGAAAGGTTCGTTGTTCTGTGACGTCCAGTCAGGCACTACGTATAACCAATTTAAATTGTGACGTCCTGTCAGACCTATTTATACCATATTTACATTTTTATTTTAAATTCTCTAAAAGCCTGATTGCAGTCTCATCCACATTTTGTACTTTTCTCTGTGTCTGTCTTTTTCTTTTGTTGTCTCTCTCAATCTCTCTCCCTCTTTCGCACTTTCTCTCTCTCTCTCTCTCTCTCTCTTCACTCTCTCTCTCCCTCTTCTCTTTCTGTCCCTCTCTCTCCATGTCGATCTCACCTCCAACTGTCCTGATTGCTGTCTTGGTCTCGAGCTAAATTGTATGAAATGGCGCTTAAACCACACCATTTATTTCTTTTAATAAAGGCCAGCAACTCTTCTCACTTTCTCTTTAAAAAAACAACTAGAGAAACGAAATGACCCATTTAATGTCAAGGGAGGTAATAGGACACAAAATAGCCCAACGGTGATCTCCCCCCAAAATGCTGGTGGGCGAAAACCAATTTTTCTTTTCGGGACTCGACTCCATTTCGATGGACGTATATCGTATTCGCTTGAGGAACTCTGGTTACTCTGTCTTTACGAATCTCATTTCCTAATTTTGAATGTACATTTTTGTAGACAGCTGGGCTAACAGTTACACACGAAGAAAAAAAAACCACGGCGATAGCTGCTGAGGAAATGCCTGGAGCGTAAAATTACCATTTCGTCACCTACCTCAATGGACTTTTTTTTCTTTGTTAAATTAGAAGTATTAATATTTTTAATTTTTATTATTTTAAAAGGAAAAAAAAAGCTAAATAAAATAATACTTTTTGGAGAATGTCTGGAAAATATGAAGAACTTATTTCGTCTCGGATACTGGATCCGTTTTGGCCAGTATCGCTTACACCTGGCCGTATCGACTATTCAAACGTTGAGTACTCGTCTGCCGCGATGCCACACTTTATTCCAAAGAACCCCCTCAAGGTAATTTGCATAATTACGGTTTAGTGGGGAGGAGGGGAGGGGAGGAGATAGAAAAAGAAGTCTGGCAACCCCTGAATGTCTTGAGCGTGTAATAAAGTCGCGGCTCGGCCCGTCGGCCGGGCCAAATTATGAGACATATAATTACCAAGTTCCTACATGATAAATTTCTCCGGCCCTTCAGGGCCACGCGGCCCCCGTGCGGCTAATGTTACACATTCGCCCTCCGGTAGCCATGGCAACACCAGCGTCTCCACGCGTAATAGGGTGTCATTTACCGTGCCGAGTCCTCAGCCTCAGAACTACACCACCCAGAGGGCGCTGGGAGTGGAATAAACGGGAGGGGGGTGAGAGGGGGATGACCAGGGTGTAAAAATTGTTGACAGGTTCAGCACGAGTTCTCTGCCCTAAAGTCTCGTGTTTTTTTCCCCCCCTGCAATTCTCAGATTGTAAAGAATTTTTAGGACTTTAATAAAATTCCACTGTCGTTGTGTTTATAGGAGGGAGGGGTTATCAAGGAGGAGATTCGTTAAGGGGATGAGGGGGAGAGCGAAAGGGTATCTAGATATCAGAGGCTCTTTGTGGGTGTGTCGGGGGTGGGGGGTGCTTGGACTGAAATCACTGAGTTATACATGGGCAGGTTGTCAGAGTGGGCACAAGGACTGGTGCGCCCCCTTCCCCTTTACGGTAAGTTCATTGTGGCACCCAGAGCAGAAAAATAAATTTTCCGCCCCCTGCAATGAAAATAAGCTCGGAAATAAAAAAAACAATTAATTGCAAGCCCCCAAACGGGTTTTCCCGCTTCCCGTTTTCACCCTTTCAGTCCCAGTGTTTTAAAGACTGAAGTCTGTAATGTTTAATTTCCCGATCTCCGAAGACTCGGAGTAACAATACATTCACTTAAATCTACTTTCGTTATCGCCATAAATGGACAGAAGTGTAAGAGCACTACCACAAAGCTGGGACTACACCAAGGTACATTACTCCCAAGTAGTCAACTCCAAGGCAGACTCTATGGTAGACTACTCTATGGTAGACTACTCTATGGTAGACTACTCTATGGTAGACTACTCTATGGTAGACTACTCTATGGTAGACTACTCTATGGTAGACTACTCTATGGTAGACTACTCTATGGTAGACTACTCTATGGTAGACTACTCTATGGTAGACTACTCTATGGTAGACTACTCTATGGTAGACTACTCTATGGTAGACTACTCTATGGTAGACTACTCTATGGTAGACTACTCTATGGTAGACTACTCTATGGTAGACTACTCTATGGTAGACTACTCTATGGTAGACTACTCTATGGTAGACTACTCTAAGGTAGATAATTCCAAGATAGACTACTCTAAGTTAGACTAATCTAAGATAGACTACTCTAAGGTAGATAACTCCAAGACAGACTACTCTAAGATAGACTACTCCAAGGTAGACTATAGTAGACCACTCCAAGGTAGACCACTCCGATGTAGACTATAAGGGTGAGCTTCTTCAATGTAGATGGCGTATCGCTAGTTCTAACTCTCGGCTTTTAAAATCTCCGCCTCATACTAAGCCTCGTGTGGACATTCGTGAGAAGCAATCTTTTGCGCATTTGGTGGATTTTGGATCAATTAACGGGAGTCAAGGTCATCTATGACTATGAGTTAAAGATAAAGCTAAGTATTGACCAAAGTGTGGATTATAGAAAATTATGATATTCTGTTACTGCCCCAGGTGCCCTCGTGGGTCAGTACCAAATGCTTTTTGTGGGCCAGTGCAAAGTTCCTTTTTAGCCAGAGCTAAATGCCTTTGTTGGCCAGTGCCAAATTTCTTCGTGGGCCAGTACTAAATGCCTTTGTGGGCCAGTACCAAGTGCCTTTGTGGGCCAGTACCAAGTTCCATTCTTAGCCAGAGCTAAATGCCTTTGTTGGCCAGTACCAAATTTCTTCGTGGGCCAGTGCTAAATGCCTTTGTGTAGCAGTACCAAGTGCCTTTGTGGGCCAGTACCAAGTGCCTTTGTGGGCCAGTACCAAGTGACTTTGTGGGCCAGTACCAATCATGACCAATGACTTTGTGCGCCAGTACCAAGTGCCTTCGTGGGGCAGGACCAGGAACAAGCGTGGGCCAGTCCAAAATTCCACTTGCCCTCGTGGGCAGTATGTTTCCTGTTTTGGCAACTCTTCGTGAAAAGTTGTCTTCAGTCACAATCGAAGCTTTTCTACTCTTGAACGACAGTGATCATATCTGCCAGCTTCTTGGAAGACCTTTTTGTTCTGAGCTGAATGGCAGATAAAACCATTTAATTTGCTTGATTAATGGAATGCTCCACTATTAGAGTCCAGCTAGTGTGCAAACAACGCCATATCTTTCCTTGACCTCTTTCTCCAGGTTTTAGCCATTGGTCTGCATGTGTTCCTGGATAAACTTACTGAAGTGAGCCTCCCACATTCTCAGGACCCCCCCCCCAAACAAGGACGTGTGTGGCATTATGTTGACGTGGTTAACACAGAAATTCAATCACCGCCACATCATTCATCTGACAGTGCCACATCAGTCATCAGACACTGCCACATCTTTCATTAACTCTGTCTTACACTTCAGTTCTTTTCCGTCGTAAATATTTCCAAAATCTGAAAACCTCGTCCAAACTTGTATCTTTGAAACGTGTGTCTTTCCACCTATGCTAAGTAAAATTAAAGTTCATTTCTTTAATGCCTCAATTCGATCCAAAAAAAATATCCGAGTTTCAGCATCTATCCATCCTCCCACTCCACATTCCCCCTCCTTGTCTCTCTCCTTCCTCCATCTCTCCATCTCCCGGCCTTCTCTCTCTC
>CALYLW010000107.1:87500-247500 GCA_944989445.1 Ampullaceana balthica
TTCGTTACATCAACTTCTCCCCAGATTGAGCTTTCCGGGCCCAGCTCTTGCCTTTACTGGCTGAACAAGGTCAAGGTATCTGACCATACGGCTTCTTAGCACCTGAAAATATCCTCGACTTTTCTTATTTCGTCTGTTTATTTGTTTGTGTGGAGACTTTTTAAAATATTTTTTTAAGAAACTTTTTTTTTCAAAATAATAATAATAATAATAATAATACATTTTTAAAAAAACAAAACAACTTAATTCAATGTTTCCAGACGCCCAGTTTCTTTTTATTGTTGTTGGGACTTCATTAGAGGAGCTTTTTTTTAGGTGCGTTAAAAATCGTCTTCTGTATAAAGTCTTTAGATTTTTTTTTCTTTAATTAAGTACGAGTATTATTCAGTCGTGTTCTCATAGATTTTAAATTCGGTGATGATGATCAGCAATGACTACACCATCTTATAAAAATATATATTTACGCACAATTATGTAGCCTAACGCTGAGGGACATCATCTCTACTTTTTAATAAAAATTGGATAATCATTTTGGTTTCCAGATTAACATTAAACACCCTCCACACTATTATTAATTATTAAACAATTTCATGCGAGTCGATAGAGGTATTTTTGGTGCAGTAATTTGGTGCGCTGCTTTCTAAAATTACTTTAAAAATTGTGTGGTGATTAGCACTGTAAAAAAATATTATATACATACTTTGTGTACATTTCAGGAATATTTCGTATTTATCATATAAGGATGTGTTACTTGGGTTTTTGCACACAAAAAAAAACATTTATAAAATACTTTGTGTACATTTAAGAGAGTTTCATATTACGTATTTATCATACAAGGACAAGTTAGTTGGGCTTTTGAAAAAGGTGGGCGCCGTAGGCGCCCTTAAAAAAAGGGGGCGCCGCAGGCACCACGGCGCAGCAGCACAAACTAGTCATATATATATTTACGCTCAATTATGTAGCCTAACGCTAAGGGACATCAATCTGCTTTTTTTTTAATTTTGCGTTGTAAGCAGTGCTGATTGACTCAAATAGTTTTTTTTTGGTGCAGTAATTTGGTGCGCTGCTTTCTAAAATTAGTTTAAAAATCGTGTGGTGATTAGAACTGTAAAAATTATTATATAAATACTTTGTGTAATTTTCAGGAATATTTCGTATTTATCAAACAAGGATAAGTTATTTGGGATTTTTTGTGTACATTTAAGGTAGTTTAATATTAAGTATCTATCATACAATGACAAGTTTGTTGGGCTTTTGAAAAAAGTGGGCGCCATAGGCGCCCTAAATAAAAGTGGGGGCCGCAACACAACCTATATTATATACATACTTTGTGTACATTTCAGGAATATTTCGTATTTATCATACAAGGATAAGTTACTTGGGCTTTTGACATAAAAAATTTATTTTAAAAAAAATTATTATTTTTTTATAAAATACTTTGTGTACATTTAAGAAATTTTACTATTACGTATTTATCATACAAGGATAAGTTAGTGGGCTTTTGAAAAAGGTGGGCGCCGTAGGCGCCCTTAAAAAAAGGGGGCGCCGCAGGCGCCACGGCGTCGAAGCACAAACTAGTATGGATATAACAATTAAATCAGCTAATAGAAATGTCAGACGACATACTGCTGAATTTTTTAGGTTTTAGTTTTTCTTAAACCTTAGTTCCATGTCTCATCAAATCACTGATATTAAAAAATGCTTAGGGTCTTGTATGGTGAAGTTATTTAATGTCGGTTATTTACGGACATCCCGGAAGTTGACGAAATGCTGGCAACCCTATGTAGTGTCTGAGTCAATGATGTCATAGAGAGGAAACTTTGTACGCAAATTGTTGATAGCATTATATATAGATCTCCATGACGTCATAATGCAGACATTTCTCCACACATTACGCAAGGAAAGCATAAACGAGTTACAAAACTGTAGCCCTACGAATCGCTATGCCAATTCACGATACTCAAACGTAGTAAATATCAACTAACGAATACTAACAAGCCAATCTTTTGAGTCGGCCCTTTTACGACTCCGTCCCATTAGAGTTATTAATGTGGAATCCAATCTTGGAAGGTGTTACCTGGCCACAAACGAGGCCCGCACCCAATTAACAGCAGGTATTATGGACGATACAATCGCGTGTTAGATCGTGTTACGAGATCGTAATCGATTACCGCCTTTGTTGAAAGCACGTGTAACGCTCACAATTTCATATATATGAGTAACTTTTTGCTTACTGTATCGGGAACACTTTGTTAAACGACGGTTTTATTATTTATTTGAGCCCCTAACCCTTTCTTTGAATGGCCATCGCTCCACCCACTGGTCCAACAGCAATGTTTTTTGTTTAGAACATGCTACAATAAAACCTAAATCCTGACAAGAAGTTAGATCTCTTACCATTTAGCCTGAATTTAGTTGGTTAACATCCAAGATAAATAAAGATACAGACAATAGCTTATACACAAATTTGATGAAGTGTTTGTTTGTTGTTTGTTGTTTATTTTATTTTATTTTTAGTGATGGGGCGGGTGACTGTAGGTGTGTGTGAATTTTTTTTTCCTTCCAAATTTATTGAAAAGAACTTCAGAGGAGAGTTATCAGCAATAAGCCTTGTCATTTCATGGCAGAAATCTATTAATGTAACATCCGGGTATTTAGCTGCAACTATATTTTTTAAGATATTGAGCAACACGACTTATCTCAACATCTATAATCTTTGTTAAGTCTGTAACGTTAAACTGAATCATCTTACTGGACTTGTTTACTGGACATGACCTAATCAAAAACGTGTGTACAACTTTTATAATACCGAAAATTTTGAAAAAGTTTTGTTACTTCTATACAGGGTTGTTAATATTGCAATATTCTATTGGTTTTGGTAGTATTGCCAATACTTTTTCAAGTATTGGGACGATATTGCAATACTTCTTGAAATTTGATATTGGTATTGGTATTGCCAATAATTATTTTTGATATTGATATTGATTTTTAACCAATACTAAAAGCAATATTCAATAAATTCTCTACAACATTGGTTGTGAATAAAGCTGAATATAATAAATTTTTCTTTGGTGTCGCCATCTTGCGAGTGACATTGCCAAACAATTTCATTCATTCATTCATTCATCCATCCATCCAGTCATTTATTCACAATATGTGTAAAGTATACATATTACAAATCTTGTTGCTTAAGGACGTTAAGGTATACCGACTTATTTAATATGTTGTCAAAGACTTTTGAATGCTTTGAGGAAAACTGATGAAGCAAGTGTTAACTATTGAACAAAATTTGGTTAAAAATACATTGTCTAAATTAGCCAAAAATGTTGTTATCGTTTATCGATGTAAGTGATATAGAGCGATGAATTACGTAGTTGCGTTTTATTCGTCGAATGACCCAAATATTGGTATTGGTAAGGCAATAATAAATAAATATTGGTATTGGTATTGCAATACTGGTTTTAAAATTGTATTGGTATTGGAATTGCCAATAGATTTTACAGGCAGTATTGGTATTGGAATTGCCAATAATTTTTTTTAGTATTGTTAACAACCCTGCTTCTATAAGGTTTATTTTGAAAAACAATGCTAAAGGAAAACCTCGTCTAAAAATAGTAGCATCGCGTAATGAGATAAGACGTTTTTCTGTCAGATAATAAACATCTCTATCACAGCTTAACTACGAAATACATTGATCGGAGAGTTTGAAGGAGATTTGACACATATTTTTAATTAGACAATATGTTTCCGGTGTGCATAGAAGTACAGAGGGGAGATGGAATAAAAGTTCTTGGACCAGTTCTTGGAATGGTGACAATCGTGTTGGATCAAGTTATTGTTACAAAGCGAACGTAAAATACGGTCGGAGCAGGATCCCCCTGGTGTATACGCCCCTGAATACAACCGTTAGACTGGGGAGGGGGTGGTAGGAAGGAGACGGCGATCGTCTGCAACCTATCCACCCCAAACTTCAATCCGTGCTTGATTATATAACATGAATTATTGATTGGTCAGAGCCGAGGCGAGGCGATGATTGGTTCCTCTGGCCCCCCCAGCTAGCAGCCATGACAGCCAAATTACAGCTGCTCTTTAGGGGGTGGGGAAGGCTGGGGGTGGGGGTGGGAGAGATCTGAGATGGTGTAGAGATGTCATGTGCTGGCTTCGATGTGAGATGTCATGTGCTGGCTTTGATGTGAAATGTCATGTGATGACTTTGATGTGAGATGTCATGTGCTGACTTTGATGTAAGATGTCATGTGCTGACTTTGATGTGAAATGTAAAGTGCTGACTTTGATGTGAGATGTCATGTGCTGACTTTGATGTGAGATGTCATGTGCTGACTTTGATGTGAGATTCATGTGCTGACTTTGATGTGAAATGTAAAGTGCTGACTTTGATGTGAGATGTCATGTCCTGACTTTGATGTGAAATGTAAAGTGCTGACTTTGATGTGAGATTCATGTGCTGACTTTGATGTGAGATGTCATGTGCTGACTTTGATGTGAAATTTCATGTGCTGACTTTGATGTGAGATTCATGTGCTGGCTTTGATGTGAGATGCATGTGCTGGCTTTGATGTGAGATGTCATGTGCTGACTTTGATGTGAGATTCATGTGCTGGCTTTGATGTGAGATGTCATGTGCTGACTTTGATGTGAAATGTTATTTGCTGACTTTGATGTGAGATGTCATGTGCTGACTTTGATGTGAAATGTTATTTGCTGACTTTGATGTGAGATGTCATGTGCTGACTTTGATGTGAATGTCATGTGCTGACTTTGATGTGAGATGTCATGTGCTGGCTTTGATGTGAGATGGTGTAGAGATGTCATGTGCTGGATTTGATGAATCAGACGTTGGCTGCGAACATCATTGAGGGGGACAGTGGTGCTGTCCTCGAAATGTATCACTTATTATGTTATGTACGGTTATGAAGAAACAATGAAAGACTTAAGTCACACAGTTTTCAGACTTGTGCGTTTATGGGCTGGCTTTGAAAGACAAGAGTTTATAGACGACTGTGGTCAGACAGAGGGGGCGGGTACTGTGCTGTTGAGTGTATTTCAGCAGGGCGGAGTTGGGGTGTTGACGCCCTGTCTTTTGGTCGCGTCTCCATGGTGGGACATGTAGGTGGGATATAAATAGCACACGGCGGAGTTGTGGGGAGGGGGGCATTACTGAAAATATAGAGGTTCGTGTCGTTTAGAGAAGGGAGAGTACAGGGTTCAAGGTTCAAAGATCACGAGAATGAGTTAAGATTGGGACAAGATACTGGAAACTAACTTATTGTTACAGTTCCTGTTATTGTTACAGTTCCTTTCCTGTTATTGTTACAGTTCCTGTTATTGTTACTGTTCCTGTTATTGTTACAGTTCCTGTTATTGTTACAGTTCCTGTTATTGTTACAGTTCATGTTATTGTTACAGTTCCTGTTATTGTTACAGTTCCTGTTATTGTTACAATACATGTTATTGTTACAGTTCCTGTTATTGTTACAGTTTCTGTAATTGTTACAGCTCCTGTTAGTGTTACAGTTCCTGTTATTGTTATTGTTAAAGTTCCTATTATGATTACACTTCCTGCTATTGTTACAATTCCAGTTATTGTTTTGGTTATTTATTGTCCTCTTTAAAATTATTTTTAAAATGTACCAAGTCATAATAATTTTACACTCACCATTTACACCCAGCTCATGGACTCTACCTCAGTTGACATGAAACCGTCACCATGTCATCGCCCATACGCCCCCCCCCTCACCACCACCGCCCCTTAAGGTTAAGACCCTATATCCCAACGGCACCCGCCCCCTCCCTCTCTTCCCTCCTCCCGTATTCAGGGGCCGAACTAAACCCCATAGTCACTCCAACAATCCCGGGAGTAATCGCGTCCATTCTCGCAGACGATTCCTCTCTTGTTTGGAATGAGGGATTACCGTAATCCAGGCGTTCTCCGGCGGTCGCGAGGACAAGATAATTTGATTAGGTCGTCTGCCGCCACGAGTTGGAGCTTGTTTTTCTCGCCTCCCTGATTGACAGCCCGTGCTGCGGGTGCCAGGTTGTCATCCAGCGGTTGCTAGGTTGTCATCCAGTGGTTGGCATTGTGGTGGTGGTGTCAAAAGTGTACGTTGTTAAATCTCCGCGCAGGTCCTATAGCGAATACTAATATCGCCGATGTGGAGGAGAAGTCGATTTCTCTGTCAAACGGGAGTATCTATTGATTTATTTTAAAATTATGAGAAATAAATTTTTATGTTTTGATTGTCAGATATTCATGGGCTGATCCTGGAAGTGTAAGAAAGGCCATTGGAACTTTTTTTTTAAAAGCCATTACATATTTTTAAAAAAATCAAATTTTGATTATAAATATTGACAATAAATGTTGATATGAAATAAATGATCCACAACAGAAATATGGTCAATAATCAACGTGTTGTCTGTCTTTAAACTAGGTCATCTTACTGTCAATCTTCAACGTGTTGTCTGTCTTTAAACTAGGTCATCTTACTGTCAATCTTCAATGTGTTGTCTGTCTTTAAACAAGGTAATCTTACTGTCAATCTTCAATGTGTTGTCTGTCTTTAAACTAGGTCATCTTACTGTCAATCTTCAATGTGTTGTCTGTCTTTAAACTAGGTCATCTTACTGTCAATCTTCAACGTGTTGTCTGTCTTTAAACTAGGTCATCTTACTGTCAATCTTCAATGTGTTGTCTGTCTTTAAACAAGGTAATCCTACTGTCAATCTTCAATGTGTTGTCTGTCTTTAAACACTGTCCTCTTTCTGTCAATGTTCAAAGTCATGGAGATCTTTAAAACAATGTTCTCTTACAGCATGTCTATGTCACATTATTTGCGGTATTTCTTTTTTAAGTCTAACATCTTCACACATGCACTCTTAGGTTATGTGCTGATTTTTTAGTTGGATACGAACTTTAACACTCAAGGGCCACCTCGCCTCAACAGCAGACAGAGGTAGAGGCAAAAGCAGCAGACGTTAGAGGTGAAAGCAGACAGGGGTCAGAGGCAAAAGCAGACAGGGGTTAGAGGCGAAAGCAGACAGAAGTTAGAGGTTAAAGAAAACTGGCGCAAGAGGCTAAAACCGATAGAGGTAAGAGGCAAAAGGCAGACAGAAGTAAGAGGCAAAAGCAGACAGAGGTAAGAGTAAGAGGCAAAAGCAGACAAAGGTAAGAGGCAAAAGCAGACAGAGGTTAGCGGCAAAAGGGGACAGAGGTAAGAGGCAAAATCAGACAGAGGTTGGGGGAAAATAAAAGCGCCAGTCTTTGTGAGCCCATTGTATATCCCAGGGCAGATCACCGCCATGATTGTGTCTTAAAATTAATGGCATTCTTCCAGTCTGATTCCCCAATGACAGGCGACAATGTCCAGTCAATTGACCGCTTCCTCCCATTGGTGGAGAACACACAATGTAGACAGGTTTGGGCGGGTCTCTAGCTATCGATCACCGCCCGAGATTCCCCGCTGCATGGAGAAAATAGTTTATGATTCCTGGAGCAGGTCTCTTAACATATCTCATTGGCCTTTGAGTTTTTCTAGAATAGATCATATCAACACAAACAATACATGGCCGAAGTGGGCACTGACTTTTGTCTACACGAGAAAATACAAAATACACAAACAAATTGTGTAATGAAAACAATATATTTGAGCTTTATTTTTAAACTAACACGACAGTGTATGTTTCGGTTAACGCTTTCATCAGGTGAAGAAGGTATTAGCCGAAACGTCTATGCCCTAATGAAATCTGACATGTGTTTCTTCGTGAGATTTTCAGTCTTCTATTGAGACATCGTGTGGTATGAGAAAAATATTCAACCGACTTCAAGAGGCAATGACAAAGTCACATGACTTCAAGAGGAAATGACACATTCACATGACTTCAAGAGGCAATGACAAAGTCACATGACTTCAAGAGGCAATGATAAGTCATATGACATCAATAGGCAATGACAAAGTCATATGACTTCGTGCGGCAACTACAAAACCAGCTGACTCCCAAGAAGTAACACATTGTAAAAATAATATTGTGAGCTGCTCCAACATCATTCATCACTCAAGATAAATCATCAATGATTGACCAAACCCTTGAATGTCGTCATCCAACAATCATCAATGATTGACCAAACCCTTGAATGTCGTCATCCAACAATCATCAATGATTGACCAAACCCTTGAATGTCGTCATCCAACAATCATCAATGATTGACCAAACCCTTGAATGTCGTCATCCAACAATCATCAATGATTGACCAAACCCTTGAATGTCGTCATCCAACAATCATCAATGATTGACCAAACCCTTGAATGTCGTCATCCAACAATCATCAATGATTGACCGAACCCTTGAATGTCGTCATCCAACAATCATCAATGATTGACCGAACCCTTGAATGTCGTCATCCAACAATCATCAATGATTGACCGAACCCTTGAATGTCATAATCCAACAATCATCAATGATTGACCGAACCCTTGAATGTCGTCATCCAACAATCATCAATGATTGACCAAAACTGTGAATGTCGCCATCCAACAATCATCAATGATTGACCAAAACTGTGAATGTCGTCATCCAACAATCATCAACGATTGACCAAAACTGTGAATGTCATCATCCAACAATCATCAATGATTGACCAAAACTGTGAATGTCATCATCCAACAATCATCAATGATTGACCAAAACTGTGAATGTCATCATCCAACAATCATCAATGATTGACCAAAACTGTGAATGTCATCATCCAACAATCATCAACGATTGACCAAAACTGTGAATGTCATCATCCAACAATCATCAACGATTGACCAAAACTGTGAATGTCATCATCCAACAATCATCAACGATTGACCAAAACTGTGAATGTCATCATCCAACAATCATCAACGATTGACCAAAACTGTGAATGTCATCATCCAACAATCATCAACGATTGACCAAAACTGTGAATGTCATCATCCAACAATCATCAACGATTGACCAAAACTGTGAATGTCATCATCCAACAATCATCAACGATTGACCAAAACTGTGAATGTCAAAATAGAATCTTCTAATACACTATCACAATTTTGCTGTTCACTACTGGTCAGTTCTCCAGAGGAAATAGCCATATAATGAGTTTCAAATTTTATATTCAAACACAGATACAAAGTCTAAGACTGTGCAACGTTTTCATTCTCCCTGCAACGTTTTCATTCTCCCTGCAATGTTTTCATTCTCCCTGCAACGTTTTCACTCTCCCTGCAATGTTTTCATTCTCCCTGCAATGTTTTCATTCTCCCTGCAATGTTTTCATTCTCCCTGCAATGTTTTCATTCTCCCTGCAATGTTTTCATTCTTCCTGCAATGTTTTCATTCTCCCTACAATGTTTTCATTCTCCCTGCAATGTTTTCATTCTCCCTGCAATGTTTTCATTCTCCCTGCAATGTTTCCATTCTCCCTGCAATGTTTTCATTCTCCCTGCAATGTTTTCATTCTCCCTGCAATGTTTTCATTCTCCCTGCAATGTTTTCATTCTCCCTGCAATGTTTTCATTCTCCCTGCAATGTTTTCATTCTCCCTGCAATGTTTTCATTCTCCCTGCAATGTTTTCATTCTCCCTGCAATGTTTTCATTCTCCCTGCAATGTTTTCATTCTCCCTGCAATGTTTTCATTCTCCCTGCAATGTTTTCATTCTCCCTGCAATGTTTTCATTCTCCCTGCAATGTTTTCATTCTCCCTGCAATGTTTTCATTCTCCATGCAATGTTTTCATTCTCCATGCAACGTTTTCATTCTCTGTGCAATGTTTTCATTTTCCATCTTTCTCTTACATACTCTAAGCCTCTAAGCAATGACGCCCTGTGTTATGCTCATTCTTTCGTTTCTTCGATTCCGTGTACAGCTGTGTACCACGCTCTCTCGTGTACTAGGGGCGCCCTGTACTATCAATGCCCTAAGATGTTCCTCCCGGGCACTAAGTCACGTCACAGAGAGATGGACGTGATCTCTGGCACAGGTCGAACCTGATACGGGCGGGAATCTGAGACTGGCCGTGAAAGTGACTTAATGATGTCAAAGTCAACACAGACGAGACTCGAATACATAACACTGGTATTAGACTCGAATACAAAATGCTAGCAGTAGGATTGGAATCCTTAAAACTGTCATTAAACTCGAATACATAACGTTCTCAGTGGGACTCGGATACACATCAGTATCATTAGACTTGGATACATTTACATAGCTTTATTTTTGGAAGTCATAGAATGTACAGTAGAAGTCCATTAGTCTGGCATCGAACAGTCCGGAATGCCCGATAGTCGGCATCGCTCCGGAAAATTGTAACAATTTTGGATTTCTCCAAAAGTGTGTCTTTAAAGTAAATAAAAACGCTCGAGAGCTATTCGGAAGTTTTCGGGGTAGTTCGGGATCATCCGGAAGCGCTCGGTATTGTTCTGAAACAATTAGCGGCAGGCTAGTCTCAGCTGTCACAACAAATACAGGTGCAGCGCAGCACGGTTAATCAATCCCGAAGCGTCTTCGCCATTTTTTGTGCGTTGTTGTTTTGTGTCCTTTCACATCGCAGTAAACAGTGTCTCAGTACTCTCTACTGTAATACAGTACATCTGTAGTGACGTACGTAAATTTTGAAACTGTTTATAAACATAGTGAGTTTCGTTCTAACTGCATAGTGACCATGTTTTCAAAACCTAAGCCTTCAAGTTCAAAAGGAGAGAAACGAAAACACGTAACACTGGCCAGAAGCTTCAGAATCACTAAATAAGTTTGTCTCTTTTGCTGAGGCTAGTACTAGCTACGGTGCTTAAGACATTATTGATTTCCATATCATTAGAAATAAATTTTATACTAAACGCCAAAAGTCAAGAAAACAAAAAGACACTCGGGATTTGTTTTAAATGAAAGTGAAATATGTTTTACAGTACGTGTACATATATTATATGAAATGTAAAATAAACTTTGTTGTATTCGCATACTGTATTTGTAGTTTATTTATTAACCTAATTGTTCTTATAATTACGATTTATGTATGTATGTAGTTTTTAAAAAACAAAGCACATTTGTTTTACGGCAAAGCCTACACTAAAAAGAAGGGGCACCGCCCGATAGACCTGAATTTTCGGTAGTCCGGCACCGAGCCGGTCCCGAACTTGCCGGATTATCGGACTTCTACTGTATAATTGTGTTAGTAGGACTCAAAACAATATGTTGTTCGTGGGAGTTGTAGAGTAAGCAGTTATTTTTCTCGGTAACATTAACCTTTCTTTATATGTGCCTTGTATGAACAAATGGCACGTCTTAGTCGGACTCTGTAACTTGTATTTATTTGTGCAGTTAGTTGTAATCATTGTGAGATGAAATAGCTCAGGATACAATTTAGTCTTTACCTGGAGCGGTAACAAGCTTCGATAGCACCCGTACAACTGAGGTCTAGAGAGTTCTGTCAATGGTGTCGTGGGTACACGTTCACTCTCACATGGTGAGACAAACGGTCTCACTGAGAGACATACAGTTTCACTGACAACGTCATTCACCATGAAGTCATAGCATTCAAGTCATTCCTTTTTTGCGGACCTAAGCATCAATATATCTACAGCAACATTCAAGTGGAATTACTCTCTCTCTCGCTCTCTCTCTCTCTCTCTCTCTCTCTCTCTTTCTCTCTCTCTCTCTCTTTCTCTCTCTCTCTCTCTCCCCATCTCTGTCTCATTCATTTTGTCTTGAGCTCAGAGTAAAGACCTTTACAGTCGCCACGTTTTATCGTAAGTTACCGTCGAAAAGGGGTTGGCATCTACGTGTTTCGACAGACGAGTAGTGCTGTGGAGCTGGCTGCAACCCGCAACTCCTGTCAGGCAATGCCGAAGTCAGATATGTTAGATGTTAGGTTCTAGTCACATATGATTACAGTCGCTGTACGGATCTTAGGCAAAGCATTAGAAGAACTGGTGATGATGAAAACCAAAGTACCCGTTGAGGGTCGGGTTATTCCGAAGCGACCGTTTCGTCCCCCTCATTTACTAGCAACGCCCTTGAGCGGTGCCGGTTTACGGCCAGGAGCGCCAGTACGGATTGGCAAAAGTTACCGCGAAGAACGTAGCGAACGACAGCTCTGAGGAAACCTTCCAGTGGGGGTCGCACCCTAGGTAGGTTTGATGATTTTTGCGGCAGTCCTAACCATAGAGACTCGTATGCTTTTGCTGGGGTGGCACCGAAGTTGTAGCGAGTCCAAGTATGGTAAGTTCCGACCCTCCTTGTGAGTGTCACTTTTAGTGGGAGACATCTTCGACCATGTCCTAGATACCCAGGTGGCCGCTTCAGAAGCGACCGTTTCGGGGCGAGGGGGGTGTCCTCTCAGCTGTTGGGTCCCTTTGGGGGAGGGGGTGGGATAGCAGAGGGGTGTTTTTTTCCGGGGAGACCCATGAAGAGCACTAGGCTCGGGGCTGCTGGCTTACTTCAACATGTAGGATCGTAAGTTAAGACAACATATTTAAAAAATATTCTTCAAAGACTTCACCCTTGTACGGATACTAACCACGCTAAAATGATAATAGAGGTGCTAAGGAGATAATAAAGGTGCTAAGGAGATAATTAAGTGCTAAGGAGATAATAAATGTGCTAAGGAGATAATTAAGTGCTAAGGAGATAATAAAGGTGCTAAGGAGATAATTAAGTGCTAAAGATATAATAAAGGTGCTAAGGAGAAAATAAGATGCTAAATAGATAATACGGATGCTAAAGAGATAATAAGGATGCTAAAGAGATAATGAGGATGCTAAAGAGATAATGAGGATGCTAAAGAGATAATGAGGATGCTAAAGAGATAATGAGGATGCTAAAGAGATAATAAAGAGATAAGGATGCTAAGAGGTAATAAGAAGATAATAAGGATGCTAAATAGATAATAAGGATGCTAAAGAGTCAAAATTACAAGATT
This sequence comes from Ampullaceana balthica, assembly GCA_944989445.1. Lineage (NCBI taxonomy): Eukaryota > Metazoa > Mollusca > Gastropoda > Lymnaeidae > Ampullaceana > Ampullaceana balthica. The sequence goes on from CALYLW010000107.1 coordinate 100,457, forward strand.
ATTTATGGGGCAGAATTATATTTTTTTCCTCTGACATTTTGAAAATTAATAATGTCACAATTTTGTTATATTCCACACGTTGTAAAGCCAGCTTCCGTTGTTTCTCGAAACAGAAAAGTTTTTTTTTCCGCCAGTGCCCGTGTGAAAACCTGTTTTTTCTGAACTAACCTGTGACCTATTTGTACTTACCACAACAAGAATTGGCGTCGTATGTAATATCACGTGGTTCCTGTTTGATGCTGACGTCATGCGCGGGCGTCGCCGGGTACCCATGATGCCTTGCTGCCGTGGCGGCCATGTTGAAGCCGCGGTCCTGGAGGTCGTGGTGTTTCAACAGGGGCGGCATCAGGGAGTAGCTCGGGTGCAGGTTGTTGGTGGGCTGGCTGTGGGCCTGTGGGGGGAGGGGCGCCTCGTGGTGGGGGAAATGTGGACCTGGGCTCAGGTAGCCGTGGTTTGGCTGGGAGTGTGGCCTCGGGTACCTGGAGAGACACAAAGGAGTTATGGGTATATGGAAATAGTGATTTTGGGTACCTGGAGAGAGACAGTGGAGTTATGGGTACCAGGAGAGAGACAGTGGAGTTATGGGTACCAGGAGAGAGACAGTGGAGTTATGGGTACCAGGAGAGAGACAGTGGAGTTATGGGTACCAGGAGAGAGACAGTGGAGTTATGGGTACCAGGAGAGAGACAGTGGAGTTATGGGTACCAGGAGAGAGACAGTGGAGTTATGGGTACCAGGAGAGAGACAGTGGAGTTATGGGTACCAGGAGAGAGACAGTGGAGTTATGGGTACCAGGAGAGAGACAGTGGAGTTATGGGTACCAGGAGAGAGACAGTGGAGTTATTGGTACCAGGAGAGAGACAGTGCAGTTATGGGTACCTGGATAGAGACAATGGAGTTATGGGTACCTGGAGAGAGACAGTGGAGTTATGGGTACCAGGAGAGAGACAATGGAGTTATGGGTACCAGGAGAGAGACAATGGAGTTATGGGTACCAGGAGAGAGACAATGGAGTTATGGGTACCTGGAGAGAGACAGTGGAGTTATGGGTACCAGGAGAGAGACAGTGGAGTTATGGGTACCTGGATAGAGACAATGGAGTTATGGGTAGCTGGAGAGAGACAATGGAGTTATGGGTACCAGGAGAGAGACAGTGCAGTTATGGGTACCTGGAGAGAGACAGTGGAGTTATGGGTACCTGGAGAGAGACAGTGGAGTTATGGGTACCAGGAGAGAGACAGTGGAGTTATGGGTACCAGGAGAGAGACAGTGCAGTTATGGGTACCTGGAGAGAGACAGTGGAGTTATGGGTACCAGGAGAGAGACAGTGCAGTTATGGGTACCTGGAGAGAGACAGTGGAGTTATGGGTACCAGGAGAGAGACAGTGGAGTTATGGGTACCAGGAGAGAGACAGTGGAATTATGGGTATATGGAAAAAGCGTGACCTGTCAAAACGGCCAGTCTCAAAACGGCCCCGGCCAAGCAGCCACAAACAAATCGGCCCTGGTCAAATCGGCCCCGGTCAAAACGACCCCAGCCAAATTGTTCACATTTTTTTAACACAAAATTTTACTTTTTTTTTATTTGCATTTTAACCTTTTGTCAACTTGTTCACCCTTAAAGAAAAGGTCAAATTTAAAAATTATTTATTGTGATGTGATTATATTATTTCTTCTCAACAAACAATTGTGACTTGGTACCATATAGCGTAACTGTTTCTTTTGAACCAAACCTCACACTGAATAATAATACTAATATACTATTTGATTGTATTTTTAACTATTAGTCCATCTGCAATTAGTCCAGGGCCGTTTTGACCGGGGCCGTTGTCAGGGGTATAAGAATCACTGTGGGTGAATGGTGTTGACGGAGTGCACACTAGTTCACGGGGGATAATGTTTTTTTTACTGAACTCTGATCACGTGAGTGTGATCAGAGGACACGCGAGAGGTCAGGGAGAGACCAGGTGTAGCAGTTCAGACGGTTGGGCGACACGGTCAGTGGTGTAGCTGCAGGGTTGCAGTAGTAGCAGTGGAGATTTTAACGTCACCCAGAGCGGTCGGTTGGACCGAGGGGACTTAGACGTGGTGTAGATGTGAAGGGTACTTGAGCATGGGCCCAGGAGCGGTCGCGTCGGACCGAGGGCAATGCTCGTGAATTAAACTATAGTGTCGAATTGTGTGTACAGCCAGTTGTATAAAGTGATATTTGCTGTCCAGGCAGGACAGCCAGTTCGTGTACAGCAGAATAAACATTGAATTGTTGACATAGGCTTGCGTCATTTCGGTCTGTTGTATGTAAGCGGAGAGCAAGGAAACAATCCTATACGAGACTCGACAGCCGTTTTGTCCGGGGACGTTTTTGGGGCCCATTTGTCTGGGCCGTTTTGTCCGGAGCCGTTTTGTCAGTTAACCGGAAATAGAATGTGGAAATATGGGTTTAAAAATACACTGAAAAACAAGGGTTAAAAATATATTTTAAAATTTTATTTTAGAAAATGGCATTCGAATAATGGGCCTGAAATAGAATGTCTATATAATGTTTGTGTGTTGGTTCTTAGATTGTCTAACTGAAGGAGAAGGAATAACACGATGACCATGAAGGTTGACCAGAAAATTAACGTGAACATTAGACGGTGACGTAAGTGTCGTGTCAGAAATATTTACTCGTTGTGTGGAAATGCCCTAAAACCTTGACCTTGCATTATGGTGACCTCATCATATCAACACAAATGTACACGGCTCATGGAATCAAGATGAGAACTGACCATGTAAACAAACCATATGACTTGGGCAAGACATGGCTTAGCTGACCATGTAAATAAAGTGTATGATAAAGTGATAATAAAACTCTAGAGGTCAGCAATGATAAAATGATAACAAAAATCTTGATTTCAGCAATGATAAAGTGACATACTTAACTTATCAAATCTCTTGATCACACCGCTAGACATCTTTCAACTGTTAAACTCACACACAAAACAATGGACTGCCTAATTAACTTTTGACCCCCACTTGTCAATAACTCCCTTGCACCCCTAAATCACACACACACACAGATTCCTCCCCCCCCCCGCCCCGCTCATTACCTCCACCCCAGCCCCCCACCCCGGTGCCATGTCAGCCATTGTTTCGCGCCTGTCCCCTGCAACCATCCGCGAGATGGCGCTACTCATGTGAGGGACAAGGGGAGATCACTAATGATGGCCGGGGCGCGATGGGAGACAACTCATCACCATGGCAACAGAAAGCCACGGCGAGGTGTTCCGTCTAATGGTGGAGTGGCCTGCAATTAATTGCGCGTGGAAAAGAGGCGGGGAGTGGAGCGTAGAGTGGGGGGGGGGTGAAATTGTGGGTGAGGTGAGGGAGGAGATAGAGACAAGACTCTATTGTACAGATGAGCAAGGGACCAATAAAAAAAATGGACGATATAAAAATAAAGAAGTTTGTAGTGTAGGCTAAAAATAGTTTATAATTGAATCGAGAATAACATGGGAATACAAGAAGGAATCCTCTTAACGAGAGTATAAATAAATTCATGGAAGCATCTCATAAAGGATATTGTGTATTACACAAACTATATAAAGGACATTGTGTATTACACACAATTATTACATCCTCCACTGTCCTTTCTGTAATACAAATCCATACAATTGACAAAGATCAACCCCGGTATTGATTGATTGGCTGATTGATTGATTGATTGATTGATTGATTGATTGATTGATTGATTGATTGATTGATTGGCTGATTGGCTGATTGATTGATTGATTGATTGATTGATTGACTGACTGATTGATTGATTGATTGATTGATTGATTGATTGATTGATTGATTGATTGATTGATTGATGATGATGATGATGATGATTGAGGTTGGCTGATTGATTGATTGATTGGCTGATTGATTGATTGATTGATTGGCTGATTGATTGATTGATTGATTGGCTGATTGATTGATTGATTGATTGATTGATTGACTTATTGATTGATTGGCTGATTGATTGATTGATTGATTGAATGAATATTAATTGGAGATACCATATTTTATTTTTTTTAAATTTTAAGCTTCGTGGCGCTATGGGTGGGAAGATGAGGGGAGGAAGTGGAGAGTGGTTAGAGCGGCTATTTCAAAATGACGTCATGAAAGATGGTAGCTACAACTGGGGCAGTAGTCTCGGCAAAAAACTACAAATGAACAATACAAAACTGTGTGTGTGCCGTGTGTTTGTGTTTGTGTGCGTGTGGGTGTGCTGTGTGTGTATATCTATATTAAATACCAGTTCAAAATGACAACATTTACTTTTAATAAGATGTAACTACCCTTACCTCTGTGGACATGGTAGTCCAGCACAAACACACACACTTTTCTCAAATTGATTCGTTATTCCGCCAGATCTACCCCAGAATGCCCTATTCCTGCCACCCCCCCCCGCCCCCAGTCTCCTTACCTTCCATCGTGATGAAATATACTCTCAACCCCAGCCATGTTCACTACAGGTGGTGGCGGGTGCTGAAGGTGATGGTGCTGCGACTGTCCGGGCTGCTGCTGCTGCTGCTGCAACGGAATTTGCTGTGGCGGGTGCTGTGCGAGCGGATGGTGATGAGGAGGCTGCGGAAGCTGAAGGTGATGCAGGTGGTATCCGGAGTTGTCTTTGAAAGGGTCAGAGGTCATCCCCTCCTTGTCCGAGCAGGACTCGGAGGACCCGACGGACGACGTCGGGGATGGGCTGGCGGTGTGGTCGAAGCAGGACTCGGAGAAGGGTCCCTTCTCGTGGTGGTAGCTGAACTTCCCCGGCAACATGGCGCCGCTGCTGCTGCTCGGAGCCGTGCGGCTGTTGCTGGGGACGATGCCGTTGCAGGGTTTTGGTTTTGGCGCCGTTGTTGCAGCTGGGGATGGCGGGGTTGGTGCCGGGGCTCTTGGCGAGGGACGGGCAAATGGGCCGTAGTTCAGAGGTCACACGATCGTCGGGTTTTTCCGATGACGTCATTTTGGCGGGACTGTTCTCTGTTTGTTTAGGGGGTTTGGGGGGGGGTAAAAAAAATCAATGCATTATTACAACCAAAATCAAATTCTGTAGTGGATGCTCTGGAAAAAAAACAACAACACGAAAAAACAAAAAACAAAAATTAAACCAAAGATTAAAAGTTTACTTTTATTAACATGTAACAGGAATATTAAACCATATTGTTAGGGTATATTTTAACAAGTTCAGAAGTTCGGTAGAGTTAACAAATGCATTCTCTGATTAAGGGAAGTTTAATATCAACATAAGATTGGATACTCTTCCACTGCGGTTTTTACCATTGCTACACAGGAATAGGGTTGTTATACAATTCAAAGTTTGCGAACTGTAAGTGCGTGTATTGAACAGGGTTTAGACTCAGTGGCGTAGCTAGGAATTTGTAGGGATTGGGGGGGTGGCCTCTTTGGGGGGGGGCACTGCATACATGGCGGTGGCGTAAAATTTAATATTAAAAAAAAATATTCGGACACTACTTTGGACACTACTCAAGTGGGGGCCCGAGAGGACTTTCGAATTTCGACCCCACTCCACCTCCCCTAGCTACGCCACTTTTTAGACTGGGTTTAAACAGGATTAAGACAGGGTTTTTACAGGGTTTAGACAAGATTTAGAAAGGGTTTAGACAACATTTAGAAAGGGTTTAGACAAGATTCAGAGGGTGTTTAGACAAGTTTTTATGAGTCTCTGTTGAATTCCGACATGTATCTATCATATTAACAACATATTTTCAGAATCATTTTAGCAGTTATTTGATTTATTTCTTTCACAGCCATATTCTGCTGTATCCATATGCCCCCCCTCTCTCTCTCTCTCTCTCTATCTATCTATATATCGCTCTCTCTTTACACATATCTCCCTCTGCGTCTCTCTCTCTCTCGCTCTCTTAATCTTTATCGTCTTTTCTCTGAATTTTTCAGAGTCCTCAATAAAATGTTCCTATAACATCCAATGGTCTGTTCATGGGATGGAGTTCTCTCCCTCTATATTGGACACGGTGTAACGAAGACAGACAACCTCTGCCTCTACGCCTGTGATATCATCGATCCCCGATGTTATGTCCATCCTTTAAAACACGCGCCCCCACCCTGCCCCCGCCACTCCTTCTTCCCGTCCCCACCGTCAACCCCCAATCCACCCCACCCCGTCAACTTCTCTCCCAAAACGGTTTGTCTACATTCCGCCGTCGGTCGGTCTTTCGGCGTCGTGTGTTTGTCTGACGTCTCCGACAGTCCATTCTCTCTCACTTCTGTCCCTTAATTAGTCCTCGGGGCCTGCGGTGACGTCACGGCCTCAGGTGCGGCCGAACCACTCCACGTCCACTACGATAGTTTTAATAGGGACCCGTGGGCCATAGGAGCCCCCCCCCGGGTGTGTGGGGGGACCCCAGCTGGATAGGGGTCGCATCCATCGTTTGAATGTGACGGTCTTCACGGTTTCTAGCGCAGGACATGTCTCGCGAGACATCAGGAGCAACGTCAAGTGCGAAATTTTTTCCGTTAATGCAAGGGTGTTTGTTTGGATGCTAGGGTGTATGTTTGGATGCTATGGTGTATGTTTGGGTGATATGATGTATGTTTGGATGCTAGGGTATTAGTTTGGATGCTAGGGTGTATGTTTGGATGCTAGGGTGTATGTTTGGGTGCTAGGGTGTATGTTTGGATGCTAGGGTGTATTTTTGGATGCTAGGGTGTATGTTTGGATGCTAGGGTGTATGTTTGGATGCTAGGGTAGTTTATGTTTGGATGCTATGGGTGTATGTTTGGATGCTAGGGTGTATGTTTGGATGCTAGGGTGTATGTTTGGATGCCAGGGTGTATGTTTGGATGCTATGGATGTATGTTTGGATGATAGGGTGTATGTTTGGATGCTAGGGTGTATGTTTGGATGCTGGGGTGTATGTTTGGATGCTAGGGTGTTTGGATGTTAGATTGTTTGTCCGGATGCAAGATGTGCTCAGTTCATTTACTGACCATTCGCTTCGGTATTTTCTGAGCACTAGAGCCACCTGTATATTGAGTAACAGATCAGTTCCTTACTCATATTATTATTACGCTGATATCGTATGTGGCGTCCTCCGTGTTTCTGGCTACAAACAATCCCCTCACACAAGACCCCAATAAAGGACTCCAAAGAATGACCTCAATGAATGACCCCAATGAATGACCCCTATGCCATACCCCAATGAATGACCCCAAATGGATGAACCCCTATGCCATACCCTGATGAATGACCCCAATGATGAACACTATGCCATACCCTGATGAATGACCCCAATGATGAACCCCATGCCATACCCTGATGAATGACCCCATGATGACCCTATGCCACCCTGATGAATGACCCCAATGGATGAACCCTATGCCATACCCTGATGAATGACCCCAATGAATGAACCCTATGCCATACCCTGATGAATGACCCCAATGAATGACCCAGAAAGAATGAACTTACCAAATGACTACAGAGTCAAAGATTTGTATTCACACCCCCCCGCCCCCATCAATGGACATGGCAACTTTGCTTCATGAAATTGTTTTGTGTCTAATCAGAATTTAAAAAATCAAGGACTCATAACTCAAACGTTTGCACCTGTTATAAGACCCCTAACACGTTGATGCCGTGACCTGTGAGCAGGTATTGTTCACATTCGACGTGGCATAAATCACGCAATTTTACAGAAAAACCCGCGGATTAACCACATAATTATCTCGGAGCAAAGTAAACAATAAAGGGAGAGAAGACCTGGGACGATGAGCTCCAAGAGTTACCGGACATTGTCCCTTTCATTTTTTATCTTTTACCTGGCCCGCAGGAGCAGAAGTAAGGGCAGAGGACCCCGGGGGGGGGGATGTTTGGGGGAGGTCGCATGCTTTGACTTTAGGATTGTGCTAATGCTACAATGGTTACTCCTAAACCACCCCCAACCCCCACCCTAACCGAAGCCTTAGCAATCACCAGAAGCATCATAAAACTGATTTCACCTCAATTTCATTACGTGATGCGGCGACCAAGGGGATTTGTACAGAAAAGCCCCGCTAGGTGGCAGTGTGAGAACAGTTCATTCATGTTAGGTGTCGGCTGCTGGCGTCTTGTTCTCCATGGTTTTTTGTTGCTGTGTTGTTGTTGTTTTTTCCACTCCTCAGCCGGGAGGTTGCCCAGATCAGCCAAGTTTTAACTTTGTTATTATCCATTATTTTAATTAGTGGTCGGGACTCGCTGGGGCTTTTATCTTTTCTTACGGGCCGCCGGCGACGGGACAAAAGGGGTAGTGGGTGCCCGTATCTGCACGTGGGTTGGAAAAAACCCCGGGGTCCTGAATAGCCGGGTGGGGGTGGAATAATAGTCTATGGTCCGAAGTTGGAGACAAACAAACAGGGGGGGGGGTCAAAATCTTTGATTTCAATCACAAGCACGACTTAAGTTCTCTAATCAATTTGTGGTCTGTGGTCATAGATTGATGGCGATCAGTGATGATTGGTGGTGATCAGTGATGATTGTTGGTGACCAGGGATGATTGGTGGGGACCAGAGATGATTGGTGCTGACCAGAGATGATTGGTGCTGACCAGAGATGATTTGTGCTGACCAGAGATGATTGGTGCTGACCAGAGATGATTGGTGGTGAGGAGTTACGATTGTTGGTGACCAGAGATGATTGGTGGTGACAAGAGATGATTGGGGCTGACCAGTGGTGATTGGTGCTGATAGCTATGATTGCTGTCGATTGTCATGATAACTGTCTTAAAGATTGACGTGAAATCCAACTAGGGATGAACTATTCCTAAAAACATAAATTTGCTAAGGGTTTTCAAGATGTGATCGTTGCGTCCCCTGATACGATAGACAGGATGATCTTTGACACATAGATGGTCACTGACGGCGATTACTTATTAAATTCTCTTATTTTGGCCTTAGGAACGAAGAGTGACCTCATGCTCCAGGTGGACTGGAAGAATGAAAGGATGACCGACTCTAACCCACCTCGCTCCCTTCTCTCCACTAAATCATCTCAGCAGCTCTGGTCAAGTGACTAGCGGCCAGCGCAGCCATTACCGTAGATTACCGTACATTACCGTGCATTACCATACACGAAATAAATGTTTAACATTGTACATCAAAACACCACACTACACAACCAACGCTACAACACACCACCACAGCCACCAACATACCCTACCACTGACACACTACCATACGGATACCATTACACAAAAACAACTTTCCAATTTAAAAAAAAAGTATATCCCATAATCGCTGCCAGATCGACTACGATTGTGTGTTTTTGTTGTTGTTGTTGTTGTTGTAACGGTACAAGATAAAAATCACACGCCAACAGACGGTTCAATAGTGCATTGAATAAGATTATTAATAGCTGCACGCGGGTGGGGGAGGTCAAGGTGATCAATGGAGATTTCACAATGGGATAATTGACCTGGGGTGGGGGTGGGGGTGTAAACTTGACAGCCATGTCTGGCTACCTGACTTTGTTTTCTGTTCACCTTGGAACACGGAGCGTAATAGAAAAATATTAAAAAACACCTTCGATTTCTGTGTTAGTGTGCCTGGCAGGATGGATGCCAGGGTCCTAGCACTGGGTTCAATTTAATTAGGTCAAATGGATTGGAGCCCAAAAGGTTATTAATTATAGCATATTCTGTAGTATAGGGTGACCTGTCAAAACGGCCCCAGTCAAAACGGCCCCGGACAAATTGTTAACATTTTTCTACAAAAACTTTGATTTTTTTTTAAAAAAACTTTTGTCAAATTTTTCACACTGTAAGAAAGTGGTAAAATTGTAAAATTATATCTTGTGATGTTATTATATTGTTTCCTGTCAACAAACAGCTGCGATTGGTACCATTTCGCGAAAAGGCTATAAAATTCACTATTGTGATGACATAATTATTGTTTATTATTAGCAAAACCTGACACGGAATAGGTGAGTAAAAATACGAATTTAATATTTGATTGGACATTTTACTTTAAGTCCATCTATTAGTCCGGGTTCGTTTTGTCGGGGTCGTTATTTCGGGGCCTTTTTGTCGGGGCCGTTTTGTCCTGGGCCGTTTTGTCGGTGAACCGTTAGTATACCCATGATAGTAGCAGACACTAAAAAGGCAGACGGCGCTGGGCAGGACACTTAGAAAGAATGACAAATGACAGAGGAGCGAAGAGGGTACACCACTAAAATCCCAGAGGAAAACGGCTCAATGGAAGGCCTAGGCTTAGATGGATACGGGGCCGGATAAGGTGGGTCCACACTGGACTTGATGGGCCCCTAAGCTATTTGAGATAAGAGGGCCCTATTATTGAAGTCCAGATATTCTATGTCAGGGGCAAATATGAAAAAAAAATCCGAAGGCGGGAGCCCTAAGCTATAGCTTGTTTAGTAAATAGGTAAATCCAGCACTGATGATGCAGAGAAAGATCAACAGCAACTGGGCATCCAGTCTTGGAGAAGAAAAAGGCATTAGTTAGGACAGAGTGGGACGGAGGTGCCGAAGCAGGCCTTAGCCCTACATGGGCTGTAGCGCCAATGGGATGGATGGCATTATACTAAACATATTGTGATATATCATACTCTATTGTACCAAACATGTTATTATATAACATACACTATTGTACCAAACATGCAAACCTGGTCTTTAAAAATTGATGTGTACATCTTGCAAACTACAGAATGTTATATTGTGGACTGGACTTAATTCATCGTAATTTAATAGACCAAACAGAAATACTTTTAAAAAATATATATTTGAATGTACTTCAAATATTTTTAATAATAAAATTCAGATTTAGCGTTTGTATTTTAGCACGTTGTTTGTTAGTTCATGTGTTATCATGACGCAAAATTTACTCTATTGTCTTTTGGTGTAGTTGTCTATAAACTACGTCAATAGGTTTGAGTCCAATAACATTATTAACTGCATTTAATCTGCACACATTTAAAACCACCCAGATTTGGTTAATTCCTGTTTAACATTTGGAAATCATCTCACCATCCCCATCGTATGCCGTTGTTACCCCCCTCTCCCCTCCTCCCCCACACTTTTGTTTTCACTGACTCAACTCCGTCATTTTCATTCCGCCCCCCCCCCAACGCATCCCCCCTCCCCGGGTCAATAAGATGATTGAGGGTATCACCTGGCCGTGACAATAGTCTTTGTGGAGCCGTGTCAATAGCCGAGAGCTATCTGGCAGCCGCCCGTGAAGCCGACTAAATGCGGCAAGGTCTCTCCGTCTCTATCTCTCGACTCTGACCATTCTGAACAATCTCTCCAAGAAACCGCTCGCCGGTGTAGGCGCACGGGACGGGATCGATGCCATAACAACAATGGAATCGATTTTTTTGTTTTTCCTCTCTTATAATTGAATCACGATTACGTCAAACATGTTAGTTATGGTGGAAAATGACTACACAAATGTCTATTGGCTTATATTAGGGCTGTACCGGATTCTAATTTTGAAATCCGACCGGAGCCGCCGATTTATTAACTGAAATCCGACCTGAGCCGGAGCCCGATTTGTAAAAAATGACCAGATTCCGGATTTGCTGGAGCTGGAATCGAAATCCGGTACACCCCTAGTCCTAGTTTGTATAGTCGTATACGTCACAGGACAACAAACGTTTCGTAAAAACGCCTTCGCCTTCATTGCTCTGTCTGACTGGATAACACCGCAGCTAAGATTTCATTTCATTCTATTCGTTTTTATTTGTTTTTGCCCTTTTGTTCGTTGAGGAAGACATTTACCCGAAACGTTCGTTGCTGTGTGCTGACTTGTCAGGCCTATACACGCCCAGATTTAATAACATAGATTTATTTATCTAAAATCCTGATTGCAGTCTCCCCCAATATTTTGTCCGCTTATAACAACAGCAGCAATCGAGATGGTGGGATTCGAACCCCTTTAATTAACAGTTACTGTTTGCTTCGTAGGTACCAACAGGATGCTCGGAGTGCGGCCTCGACCAACGAGCCAAAGACACACACACACACACATAATCTCAGAACCGTTTGATCAACCTGGGAGTGATCCTACCACCCACACCTCCCCACCACACTCTGGCCACGGGGCAGGTTTATTAACACGGCCTGGCCTCGGTAGTGGAGGTAATCTTTTTGTCTGCTCCATCATCACACGAGGTGGCCAAATCCTGGCGGTTACCACAGAAAAAAAAAGGGGGGGGGGCGAAGGAACAGGTGGACAGAAATAATATAGAGTCTGAATTGGTCATCGGATGAAGTGGCCGAAACCTGACCGGTAACTAGGAGTGGAGGGGCGGGGGTGGGGGGGGTAATACATAGAGACAAAAGTCCTGGGGTGGTAGGGGGGCAATATTGATGTAGAGTTTATGTCAGACATCCGACTAGATGTTGGATGGTGGACAACGGCTCAATAAACTTTACATAAATAAATCAATAAATGTGAAGGTATGAAGGAAATCATGGTTTGAAATAAACGCATGCAGTGGTCATTGGTCAGCTCTAGTCATTGGTCAGCTCTGGTCATTGGTCAGCTCTGGTCATTGGTCAGCTCTGGTCATTGGTCAGCTCTGGTCATTGGTCAGCTCTGGTCATCGGTCAGCTCTGGTCATCGGTCAGCTCTGGTCATCGGTCAGCTCTGGTCATTGGTAAGCTCTGGTCATTGGTAAGCTCTGGTCATTGGTCAGCTCTGGTCATTGGTCAGCTCTGGTCATTGGTCAGCTCTGGTCATTGGTCAGCTCTGGTCATTGGTAAGCTCTGGTCATCGGTCAGCTCTGGTCATTGGTCAATTTTGGGCAGTAGTAAATGGCTAGATATTAAATCCTTTTACATTGAATGGGGTCTATTACTATGAAATCGATAGTTCATGGTTTACGATAGGTCAAAGATTATGGGTATATGTCAAATTTCAATATGGGCATGGGACTTGCTATGTGATATGTCTGAACTCAAACAGTTACAGCTTGAAAAGAAGATAAATATAGTAAGAGTTTCACTATCAAATGGGAGACAACGGACCATCTATAATTTAAAGAGCTTCACTATCAAATGGGAGACAACTGAATATAAATAAGACAGTTACACAAGCACATGGGACACATCATTATTAATAAACTAGTTTCACTAACAACAGTGAGACTACCCACCTTGATTTCTCTGCTGCTGCCCCTCCCTGCTCCTGTACTGATCTTGGTCCGTGGAGCAATGAGCTGAAATACAAGATAGCATGACGTCAGTGTACAAAGTGGGTCATTTGACGTCACATACATGGGTTTTGTATACGTGACGTCAATAGTTGTATTTTTTAAAAAATAATATTTTTTTAATTAATAGACATTTTAAAAATCATTTATATTAACTTGTGGCGTCTGGTTGCTTGATTGCTTGACGAAAAAAACTTTGGATCGATTTTTAACCCACTTCCTCGTATGCTAGCGAGCTGAAATTTTGCAGGGAGACTTGTGCCGACGATAAAAATGATCTCTCAAAATTTCAGATCGATCGAATGTCCTGTAATTAAATTAATGAATTTTTAGATTATATATCTCTATTTATCTCAATGTGGCATGTTAATTTTTGTGATAGAGTGTCGCGGTGCGTCTTATATTGAAAAACATTTTTAATACTTTCTTGCCGCGCAGTGCGGTGCGTATTATATAGACAATACTTTTTTAAAAGTATATTCCCGATCTGCATATGTAAATGCTAGTAATTGGTAGTCTGTCTGGCGGTGCGCACTATGTTAAACATGTTTTTATAACCCTTTTCCCGTGATCGAATTGAGCTGAAATTTAGCAGGCAGACTGTAGACTTTTTTTAATTACTATAAATCATTTATATATTTGAAAAATAACTAACATTTTGGGTTTTTGGATTGTCGTGCAATGCGTATTATAATGAACATTCTTTTAGTTATCTCTCGTATATAAAGGATTTATAGCCAAAAACTTTGTTTTTTACGTTTTTTTATAAAAATTACTTTATTACACTTTATAGTGCCACGCTTTATTGATTAAATAAAACAAACCCGTAAAAACAAAGTTTTTTTATTATGTTCCAACGTCACAAATATTTACAGACTGACACCGAGTGATGTCCCCTGTCTTTAACGGGGGATGGGACGTGAGGGGGTGTCGGCACGACGGTCGACGTCTAAGCGTCAACTCAAACATTCACGTGGGGAAAAAAACAATAACAAACAGTAAATTTGAATTACATACGTTATATAAGGAAAAACTAAAAATGCATTAATTTAATTACGATACGTTCGATCGATCTGAAATTTTGATACGATGCATTGTTAGGTTAGACGGGTCCCGTGTGCCAAATTTCAGCTCGATCGGATCACGGGAAGTGGGTCATTTTTTGACTTTTGTTTTTCCGCCCGCCCGCCCATGAGACAGAGAGACAGAGAGAGAGACGGCGGTGAAGTTAATATAAGGGATTTAATAAAACAAACCCGTAAAAACAAAGTTTTTGACTATAAATCCCTTATATATGAGACATAACTAACAGTATTGATTATTTTCAAACGCTACAAACATTTACAGACTGAATCTGTCTTAACTCAACTTTGCTTCATAACCCTGGGGGGGGAGGGGGAGGGGGGGATAGGGGAAAAGTCTGGTCACCGATTCACTTGACCGAGCTCAGCGTGACACGTAAAATGTAAACAAAAGCCCCCCGGTACTGTGATGGGTCGCCTCAACGCGTCAACTCAAACTTTCACGTCACGTGGAAAAAAAACAATAACAAACAGTGAATTTGAATTACATACGTTATATAAGGATAAACTAAAAATGCATTAATTTAATTACGGTACGTTCGATCGATCTGAAATTTGATACGATGCATTTTTAGGTGAGACGGTCCGTGTGCCAAATTTCAGCTTGATCGGATTACGGGAAGTGGGTCATTTTTGACTTTTGTTTTTCCGCCCGCCCAAGACAGAGAGAGATGATGAGACGGCGGTGAAGTTAATATAAGGGATTTAATAAAACAAACCCGTAATAAAACAAACCCGTAAAAACAAAGTTTTTGACTATAAATCCCTTATATATGAGACATAACTAACAGTATTGATTATTTTCAAACACGACAAACATACAGACTGAATCTGTCTTACTCAACTTTGCTTCATAACCCTGGGGGGGGGGAGGTGGAGAGGGGAAAAGTCTGGTCACCGATTTGCTTGACCGAGCTCAGCGCGACATGTAAAATGTAAACAAAAGCACCCCGGTTCTTCGATGGGTCGCCTCAAAGCGTCAACTCAAACTTTCACGTGGGAAAAAAACAATAACAAACCGTGAATTTGAATTACATACGTTATATAAGGAAAAACTAAAAATGCATTAATTTAATTACGGTACAATCGATCGATCTGAAATTTTAATACGATGCATTGTTAGGTGAGACGTGTCCGTGTACCAAATTTCAGCTCGATCGGATCACTGGAAGTGGGTCATTTTCGACATATATTTTTTTTTCCGCCCGCCCGCCCATGAGATGATGAGATGACGACAGACAGACAGAGACGGCCGCGAAGTTAATATAAGGGATTTAAAAAGAAACAACAACACAAAGATTTCAACAACACACTTGCTATTTGTATTGACCAGTGGTCAGCATGTCCGTGGTTGAGTCGAGTTGAAAAGTCTTTTGATAGCAATTGTGAACAAAAATTACCGATTGGCCTCGGGTGTGCTGACCACTGGTCAATTTGACCTTCAAATTGAGGTAGAAAAAATGCAAGTGATTTTGTTTTTGGTGAGAAATTTTTAAACGACGGTGACCTGGGGCAGAAGGTGAGATAAATATAGAACATAGACATAGATGTGTGTCTGAACGTAGCTACGAGAGGGGAGACAGAGGACACGGTGGTAGAGTGGCATGCGCGCTCAGCTGGCGTACCGCAGGTCACGGGTTCGAATCTCCGTGAAGGCAGGGATTTGTTCCCGGGAAATAGGGTGTCCCTGAGTCCACCCTGCTCCGAAAAAGTACCTGACACTAGTTAGGGAAACAAAGGCGGCTGGGCATTGTGCTAAACAATCACCTCTTATGAAGCCGTGGCCTGTGAACGCTGCGTTACTTGCTAACAGACCTACATGGCATGTGCATTCTTATAAGATTGTAGGACGCAACAATGTTTTGGAAAGATTTTTAATATTTTTTTTTAAATTCAAATTAACCCGAACCTGTTTTGTTTTGTTTTTTTGTGAGTGGGGGGGGGGTCCGTTTTTGGGGTGGTATGTGGAGTGCTGGGGCTGGGGTGTCGGTGTGTGTGGGCGTGTGGTGGGTTTAGCAGCCGTGCGCCATCTCTGTTGACAGAATCTGTCTCTCTCTGACCTCAGCTCTGCATCTTCTCCCCAACGCCGTCGGCTGGCGCCGCTATCTTATCGGTGAAGACCCAATTTGCTCAGCGCTCAGGTGTCAACCCGAGATGAGACCCCCAGATAAAATAGCCCTGGTCAACAATTGGCGTCAACACCGGTGTAGCGAAAATAGACACGCGTGAAGGAGGGGGGGGGAGAGAAGCAATAGGGAAGGGGTCAATTGACCCCTTAATCAATTGATCGCTTGGATCTTGAGACAGACAATGGTTTCGTCACATTAGAATTATATTTTTGACATATGCTCTAAGCTCTAGGCTCAAAGCCCTTGGCTCAAAGTTCTAGTCTGAAAGCTCTAGGCTCTAGGCACCAGGTTCAAACCTTTACGCTCTAGGTTTAGAATGATGATTGAAGGCAACGTGTTATATTATTAATTTAAGGCTAAATGTTTCCATTTTTTCTCTCTAAAGTAACACCAACAATATTATAAAACACCCCAATGTTTTAATTAAACGTATTAAGCCCCAATCTTACATTTACACCAATCTTGTTGGTACACGTTTTGAGAGAACAATGGATTATTTAAATTATCCTTATGAATGCCAGGCCGCCAATATTTTGATGGCTCTCGGGATCAATGGGCTTACATTTTTAATGTCATTGGCCTTGGTAACGAACTCAAGGTCCCCAGTATCAGAGGCAGGTCATTGGAACCATTAAAAAATTTTTTTTACTGGCTTCATGAGAATAACATCTGCTGACTTTGCCAGGCCTTCATTTCTGTCTCTAACTCCCCCATCTCTCTCTCTCTCTCTCTCTCTCTCTCTCTATATATATATATATATATATATATATATATATATATATATATATATATATATATATATATATATATACATACTAGGGCCAAGTACCCGGCTTTTCCCGGCTTTTCCCGGCTTTTCCCGGGTTTAACAACAACAGCAACAAAAACAACAAAAACAACAAAAACAACAACAAAACAACAAAAACAAAACAACAACTACAACAACAACAAAGCAACAACAACAACAAAACAACAACAACAGCAACAACAACAAAGCAACAACAACAAAGCAACAACAACATGAAGGACATTGTCGTCGCAGGGCAAGGGATGTGGACAACAACAACAACAACAGCAAAAACAACAACAGCAACAAAAACAACAACAACTGCAACAACAACAAAAACAAAACAACAACAAAAACAACAACAGCAACAAAAACAACAACAACTGCAACAACAACAAAAACAAAACAACAACAAAAACAACAAAACAAAAACTACAACAACAACAACAACAACAACAACAAAGCAACAACAACAAAACAACAACTACAATAACAAAAGCAACAACAAAGCAACAACAACAAAACATTTATGTTATGGCGATAGTCGCCTTCTTGTTAATCTCGACACCAAAATGTTTATTATTTTGCGTCATTATTTTACGTCTTAATTTTCAATAATTTTTATTTTATATAGCTCATGTAAGGAAAAACTACATTTTGGGCCCCCGGCACCCAGTATCTTATATATATGGAACGAAACCTGTTTAATAACCTTTCCGGTATAATTTTGTGTACGTTTACCAAATTTCACGTTATTTGGTTGTCTGGATCTTGAGTTATAAGGGAACAGACAGACGACGGACAGACAACAAATGCGTCTTATATGTATAGAGATATAGAGATAGATATATATAGATATAAGATATATATATATGTCTCTCTCTCTCTTTCTCTCTCTCTCTTTCCTTCTGTATCTTTCTCTATATCTTTTTCTCTCCACTTTCTTTCTTTCTTTCTTTCCACCTTTCTTTCTTTCCACCTCTCTCTCTCTCTCTCTCTCTCTCTCTCTCTCTCTCTCTCTCTCTCTCTCTCTCTCCCACTCTCTCTCTCTCTCTCGCTCTCTATTACTCTCCCCCCCCTCTCTCTCTCTCTCTTTCTCTCTCCTCCTTTCACTCTATCTTCAGCCATCTCACTTTTTGAGAACAATTTTAATTAATAAAAACACTCGAGCTATGAAAACCATATCTTATACATATCTATGTATTAACGAAGCTATGATATAGGCCAGGGGTGGGCAAACTACGGCCCGCTGAAGCCTGTGGTAATATCGAAAAAAATCAATAAATTTATGTTGAAGATAGATGTTTGTACTTGAATCGAGGCCTCGTGATGTTTCATTTCTTACTAATGCGGCCCCTTGATGTTTCATTTCTTACTAATGCGGCCCCTTGATGTTTCATTTCTTACTAATGCGGCCCCTTGGTGTTTCATTTCTTACTAATGCGGCCCCTTGATGTTTCATTTCTTACTAATGCGGCCCCTTAATGTTTCATTTCTTACTAATGCGGCCCCTTGATGTTACATTTCTTACTAATGCTACCCCTTGATGTTTCATTTCTTACTAATGCGGCCCCTTGATGTTTCATTTCTTACTAATGCGGCCCCTTGATGTAACATTTCTTACTAATGCGGCCCCTTGATGTTTCATTTCTTACTAATGCGGCCCCTTGATGTTTCATTTCTTACTAATGCGGCCCCTTGATGTTACATTTCTTACTAATGCGGCCCCTTGATGTTTCATTTCTTACTAATGCGGCCCCTTGATGTTTCATTTCTTACTAATGCGGCCCCTTGATGTTTCATTTCTTACTAATGCGGCCCCTTGATGTTTACATTTCTTACTAATGCGGCCCCTTGATGTTACATTTCTTACTAATGCAGCCCTTTGATGTTACATTTCTTACTAATGCGGCCCCTTGACGTTACATTTCTTACTAATGCGGCCCCTTGATGTTTCATTTCTTACTAATGCGGCCCCTTGATGTTACATTTCGTACTAATGCGGCCCCTTGATGTTACATTTCTTACTAATGCGGCCCCTTGATGTTACATTTCTTACTAATGCGGCCCCTTGATGTTACATTTCATACTAATGCGGCCCTCGCCCTAAAAAGTTTGCCCACCCCTGGTATAGGCTCTAGAAATACGTAACTACGGGAAGGCGTGTTAGAGATGGTATAGAAATACGTAACTACGGCAAGACGTGTTAGCGATGGTATAGAAATACGTAACTATAACAAGACGTGAGAGAGAAGGTATAGAAATGCGTAACTACAAGACGTGTGAGAGAAGCTATGGAAATACGTAACTACGGCAAGACGTGTGAGAGAAGCTATGGAAATACGTAACTATGACAAGACGTGTGAGAGAAGCTATAGAAATACATAACTACGGCAAGACGTGTGAGAGAAGCTATAGAAATACGTAACTATGACAAGACGTGAGAGAGAAGGTATAGAAATGCGTAACTACAAGACGTGTGAGAGAAGCTATGGAAATACGTAACTACGGCAAGACGTGTGAGAGAAGCTATGGAAATACGTAACTATGACAAGACGTGTGAGAGAAGCTATAGAAATTTCGAAACCCAATGAATAATAAGGGAAACAATTTTCTGATTTTCTTCCAGGTTTCAAGAGAAAAAAAAAGCACACACACAATGGCTGTTGAACACTTAACCCCGCCCCTATGTCTCTCATCTGTTGGACACGCCCATTCGTCCTATGCCTCATGTTTTCAGCTTTGAAACCGCAAGTTTTTTTGTTTTACCATGGCCCCAGGTTTCAGCCCTCGCCCAAGCACTCGAGAAATATCCCAGGTATCCCTGACTCTCGCGAGGGCCCAAAGCCTCAAGAGGCGCACGAAAGGAGCGCGCCAACTCGTGTGTGAACTAAGATGAGGGATTACGACAAAGGCGGCGCCCGGTCATCTGGAATGGTGGTAGTCGTGAGTCTCAAAACATGGGGGCGGATTGTTTCATGACCAGACACATACACACACAAACAAAGTTGTTTTTTTTTAAAATTTAAAGTCAATTGTTGATTCGCTATGGTTAAATTACAAAAGGAAAAATTGTTTCAACCTCAGGAAAAGTATTTAAATAACAAATAATAATAATACTATTTAAAACAAAATAATCTCAAATAATAATGCGTTTAAATTGTTTCTGACCAGAAAACGTCTTGAGATCATAATATTATTTAGAAATATAAATATACGATATCATACATTTTTTATTTATTATTTATACGCTAGCATCGCATCATTTATATCACCATGTTGATTTATTTAAACTCCAAACTAAAGGAGAAAAAAAAATTATTTAAAAAGTCGTTGCATGAGCCACACAGGACACCATAAAACAATGAACGTTTCAGAAAAAATGCCTTCATCAGCGAAGGAACAAAAGCAACAACTGATAGTAGTACGCAAATAAAATAAAAAAATAGTTGCTGTGTTATGTCCAGGAATCATTTAACCAGAAAGAGGGCAACTGGGTGATTGAAAAACTGCAAACACCTTTAACTCCGTGGTTAACACTTATGTTTAACACAGTGGTTAACACCTAGATTTAACTCCGTGGTTTACACCTAGGTTTAACACAGTAGTTAACACCTAGGTTTAATACAGTGGTTAACCCCTAGTTTTAATACAGTGGTTAACACTTAAGTTTAACATAGTGGTTAAAACCTAAGTTTAACACCATGGTTAACACCTAGGTTTAACACCGTGGTTAAACAGTCCTACACTGCCTTACATTTAACACCATCGATAACACTTATATATAAAACCGTGGTTAACACCTAGATTTAACACTATTGTCAACACCTTGGTTTAACACGGTGTTTAAAAGTCCAACATTACCTTGCATTTTATCTGCTGCCCATGACAATTGCTCTTACACCCATTAAGCAATGTCGGAATTCTTTAAGTCCTTAGTGTGCAGCATTATTTTTTTTTAGTTTTCCAAGAATGTTTACGTTATTTAACTATAAATAGTATTTTACGTTA
This sequence comes from Ampullaceana balthica, assembly GCA_944989445.1. Lineage (NCBI taxonomy): Eukaryota > Metazoa > Mollusca > Gastropoda > Lymnaeidae > Ampullaceana > Ampullaceana balthica. Next base: position 121,679 of record CALYLW010000107.1, read on the forward strand.
TTAATAGGAACAAGGACACCACTGCCCTTTTAGAATTAATCCCCAATAAATAAAAGATGGGGACCAACATTTGACCAAACTGAGCCCACCCCCCCCCCTTTCCCTCTGGTAACCTCTCTGGTCACCCTTCCCCCCCACCCCAATCTTCCCGATAATGTATAAACGAGCGTAACGAAAATCCCCCCTCCCCCACATTCCAGGACAACAACTTGACTGTAGACATTCTCTGAAAATCTCTGCACCTCTGGTTCTTCCCCCCAGCCTTCAAATAAAATAACATTTCCCCCTCGATCCTCCCCTCCCCCGGACACCATCTTTGAATGTTGACAATCTCCGCTAATCGTCTTGCTATCGCATTCCTGATCTTGAAGCATGCAAATTTACCTCCCCTACCAAAAATCACATTACTGCTCCTAACGTCTCGGTCTCAGAACGAGGCGAAGGTGTTGACAAGGCAACAATACAAACATCCGTCCGCAAACAAACAAACAGACAAACAGCATTGTTTTCGGCACCGAATTTGCTCTTGGCGTGTGCTAGATTTGTTTCGCTTTTGTTTGAGATCCCGTTTTTAAACCCGCCCGCGTCACGTGATCACCCCCGCCATGTTTGTCGTCGGCTTCCAAATCGGGATTACGGCCCCTGGGCAAATAATGCCCCAATAGATGGCACATGTCGGGCATTTTAAGGCCGTGTTCGGCATGTTTAGGGAGGTCAAGAGTCAAATACGACCGGCCGCTGGGCAGAAAGTGACCGTTGGAACTTTTTTTGTCCAGAAGTTCGATAACGGACTGCACATTCTTTTAAGTAGATAACTTTAAAAAGCTTCAAAGTAAATAATATGGGGAAATGTGGGTGGACTGCAATCAGGCTTTGAGATAAATAAAAATAAATGTGACTTAAAAAAGGGTTGGTGACATCTTGTCAGGCCTATACATACCCTGTTTTAGTCACACATATATTTATTGAAAGTTAACAAAAGAGTGTTTCAATTGTCAGAAATAGGAAATGTATAGATCAAAATTGATTGTCTTTATCTTAAAACCCAGGCTCGTAGCATATCGAAGGTTCAGTGCCAAGTAGTGCATTGAAATATATATCTTGTATGAGGATGAGTGGCTCTCTACCACAGCAACAACTTGCAGGGTGAGTGGCTCTCTACCACAGCAACAACTTGAGGGGTGAGGGGCTCTCTACCACAGCAACAACTTGCAGGGTGAGTGGCTCTCTACCACAGCAACAACTTGCAGGGTGAGTGGCTCTCTACCACAGCAACAACTTGCAGGGTGAGTGGCTCTCTACCACAGCAACAACTTGCAGGCTGAGTGGCTCTCTACCACAGCAACAACTTGCAGGATGAGTGGCTCTCTACCACAGCAACAACTTGCAGGCTGAGTGGCTCTCTACCACAGAAACAACTTGCAGGGTGAGTGGCTCTCTACCACAGCATCAACTTGCAGGCTGAGTGGCTCTCTACCACAGCAACAACTTGCAGGCTGAGTGGCTCTCTACCACAGCAACAACTTGCAGGATGAGTGGCTCTCTACCACAGCAACAACTTGCAGGCTGAGTGGCTCTCTACCACAGAAACAACTTGCAGGATGAGTGGCTCTCTACCACAGCAACAACTTCCAGGGTGAGTGGCTCTCTACCACAGCAACAACTTGCAGGCTGAGTGGCTCTCTACCACAGCAACAACTTGCAGGGTGAGTGACACTCTACCACAGCAACAACTCGCAGGGTGAGTGGCTCTCTACCACAGCAACAACTTCCAGGGTGAGTGGCTCTCTACCACAGCAACAACTTGCAGGCTGAGTGGCTCTCTACCACAGCAACAACTTGCAGGGTGAGTGACACTCTACCACAGCAACAACTCGCAGGGTGAGTGGCTCTCTACCACAGCAACAACTTGCAGGATGAGTGGCTCTCTACCACAGCAACAACTTGCAGGGTGAGTGGCTCTCTACCACAGCAACAACTTGCAGGCTGAGTGGCTCTCTACCACAGCAACAACTTGCAGGATGAGTGGCTCTCTACCACAGCAACAACTTGCAGGATGAGTGGCTCTCTACCGCAGCAACAACTTGCAGGATGAGTTGCTCTCTACCACAGCAACAACTTGCAGGCTGAGTGGCTCTCTACCACAGCAACAACTTGCAGGGTGAGTGGCTCTCTACCACAGCAACAACTTGCAGGGTGAGTGGCTCTCTACCACAGCGACAACTTGCAATGTGAGTGGCTCTCTACCACAGCAACAACTTGCAGGGTGAGTGGCTCTCTACCACAGCGACAACTTGCAAGATGCGCGCCTCTCAGATCTACCGAGTGAGTTCGTCTCAGCCCTTCTGTTTTCTCACTAACCTTCTTTTATGGCGGTTATTATTGGCACTAAGTAATTTCACATGTCACCCACAGATGACACCTTGAGTTGACATTCAGCTCGTTAATTTTTTTGAGGAGCCAGCCGTGAGATTGTGCGCTTGAAAGGGGGGAGGCGGGGGGTACGGTGAGAACGGGGTGGGGGGAGGGGGAAGTCGGTGAATCTATGGAAAAATATTCCGTCAAATATGGCCACTGTCAACAACACGTTGTAAGTTAGTTAAAGGACGGGGTCGCGGGGGTCATTAGGGGTCAGGGGTCCTAAAACCTTTTTAACGAGTGAGACAATGTTGGAGGTAGCGTATACAAATTCGCCAATTTACTCATGGGAAGCATGAAGTTATCATAGAAATATACTTTCATTTGACAGGGCAAGATTTGGATGTTATAAACATTTATTGTCGCATTCAGAAGTATAATTTTGTAAATATTTTAAATCACATTTAGTAAGTAGCATGAAATAAATATTTACACGTCTACTCACGACTAGTAGCATGACGTTATACATATTTATACTCGCATCCAGTACCATGATGTTATAAATAGTTATAGTCGCATCCAGTACCATGATGTTATAAATATTTATAGTCGCATCCAGTACCATGATGTTATAAATATTTATAGTCGCATCCAGAACCATGATGTTATAAATATTTATAGTCGCATCCAGTACCATGATGTTATAAATATTTATAGTCGCATCCAGTACCATGATGTTATAAATATTTATAGTCAAATTTAGCAGCATGACATTCGTACAGCCTTTTGAGTATAAAAATCCCAAAAAATTTAAGGACCATTTTGTTTCATCAAATAATTCCATTTTTAAAGAGTTCTCGTCCCTGCCCAGTTAAACCCATTATCCTGTAGTCGCGGCCTACCATCCATCACTAGTTCCATCAAATATAGGGGTGGGGGGAGACAACTGAAAAACAAAAGGGGAAGGGGGGTAACTGAAATGATTGCTGAAAGAACTCACCTTCGGCAAGCCAGGTTTCCTGCATTTGACTCAAGTCTTTAAATAGTTCTGAAAGTACAAAGAAATCGATGTTAATATCTCAACTCTCATTTCTCTACCGGTGGGGCGTTACGTCAAATCTCGCTCTTTGTCTCTATCATTTCCCCTCTCTCTCTCCCTCCCTCTCTCTCTCTTTCTCTCTCTCTCTCTCTCTCTCTGTCCCTCTCTGTCTGTCTTTAACCTCCCTCTCTTTGTCTCCATCCACTCTCTCTGTGTCTCGATCCACTCTCTATTTGTCTATATCCTAGTCTCGATTTGTCTCAATCCACTCTCTCTTTGTCTGTATATCCCAGTCTCTCTTTGTCTTTATAAACTCTCTCCCTCTCTCTCTCTCTCTCTCTTTACATCTCTGTTTTTCTGTCACTCTGTCACTCACAACAACTCGCTCTACTTTTATCCAAAGTCCTGGCCATGGATCTATAAAAAAATTACAACTCATAAATTATCAAACATCTTGACAGGAATTAGATTGTTTTTTTTTAAATATCGCCTTGGGGGAAAATATCTTTACGGCATGTGTTTGAAACGCTATCAAAACTAAAACTTTCAATAGATAATTGATGTCACTAATATATAATTAATGTTAATTATATATATATATATATATATATATATATATATATATATATATATATATATATATATATATATATTTATATATTTATATATATATATAATTCTTTTCATGGGACCCTGCGAGACACCACGACTCAAGCCAGTATGTGCAAACAAGCATGACGAATGACCCTCGCTGGGGTCAACTAAACACAGTTAACGGTTGGCAAGCGAAGGTAGTGGAGGGGTGACCAACAATGGTCCTTGCGTTTCACTTGCATTGTTCCTTCACAGAAAACGTGAGATTCGTAGTGTACTGGTTATCACGTCCGCCTCATGCGGGGAAGGTCCTGGTTCAAGCCACAGCGAATACATTGTTTTATTTTTACTTTTAAAAATGTCTGTTTGTGCCCGTTATTTTACCCCTTTATTGCATAGCATACACCTCAGACTTGCTCATCATAGACAATGCAAAGAACGGTTGGGGGGAGGGGTGGTGAGAGTAAAGACGTGTTGTTTTTTTGGAAAACAGATTATCGATTATGTAACTCCGATTTTAAACCGATTATCGTTTTTTAGCTGACTTCATAGAAGTTAGGGGTGTACGGAATTTCGCATGCAAATGTCTCGAAACCAACAATGAGTTAGCAGTCCCCCCCCCTCCCCAACAAACGTTCACTCGTGTTGTTTTGATTTCTTCGTGCTGTAGTTTGTGTAAGTTCTCTCTCCACTTCCTTTGCACTCTCCATGAGCAACTATGCAGCGTATGCTACGTCGCGGGGCGTCTAGTATATATATATATATATATATATATATATATATATATATATATATATATATATATATATATATATGCTTAACCAGAAATTAGGACAAGCACAAGACGTGTGCAAATAAGCATAATGAATGACCCTCTCAAAGGTCAACCAATCACAGTTTATAGTTGGCAAGTGAGGGTGGTGCAGGGTGGGGGACAGGTGACACCAACCGCAGTGCTCATTGCCGTTGTCGGATGTTATGGTGTGAGAATGACTGGGCGTAAATATAGCGAGATTGTGTAAACAATGCGTGAACACCAGTCCACGTGGACGGTTTCGTGAACTCCGATCACGTGGTAGTGTGTGGTCAGAGGGCATGGGAGAGGGCAGAGTAGAGGACAGTGTGTGACAAGCGGTCAGAGTGGAGACTGGACGAGTTGAGAGTTGAATGTGGCCAAAGTCGGTCATGTAAAGATTGTGTGGAGCAGAATACACAGTGAGAAAGACGGTCTGCGGTGCGATGGACTTTGAATGATATGAAAGCTACTTAAAGTTGTCAACTGTAATTTTGTTTTCATGTATTTACGTAACTTGATGTTATTAAACTTTCATTGATAATGAACCAAGCGTGTTGGTGATTACTTATACAACGTACAGTATGGTGCGTTGGTGTTTACATTAACCAGCCCAGACTCCGTCGGAGTTGCCGGAGCTGGTTAATATATGTGGCCAAGGGCGGACCTGAGTCCCCCTAGACACTAGCCGCCACACGCTTGTCTCGAGACCAAAAATGCGTCGGCGGTCCCCCCAACGTTCACTCGCGTTGTTCCCATTTCTTCGTGCTGATGTAGATGTCCGTTCTCCCACCCCCCTTTTTTTTCTTTGCACGATCTATCACCAAGTCTGCGGCGCATGCTACGTCGTGGGTCGTAGCTAGTAATAGATAAATGAAGTGACTAATAGATAATTGACATTACCAACAGATCATTTAGGTCACTTTCTATAATAACTTATTTTGATTTTTTCAACCACCAGAACTGGAGTGTGTTAGGTTCTCTTGGGCTATGTCTATTTAAAAGCCACACTATAATTATGTTGTGTCCTTTAAAAAGACATAACCAGTTCTGATGGTTGAAATAATCCAAATAAGTTATCATAGAGTTTCACAAAAATTGACAATTCATTCAATGAAAGTTGAAACTGAAAGTGTCACTGAATTCACTTTTATAGATTCCAGTGAAGAGATGTTGGGTTGTTGTTTTTAATGTATTTTCTTTTTAAATATTTTATGAACAAAGAAAAAATCCATGTACTTAAATAACTTTTGAAGTAAACAAATAATTTTAGATAAGTGGTCTAAACACAAGTATTTTCTTTTTTTAAAAACAAAAATTCAATTTTTTAAAATTCTCGAAATGTGAAGAATCTAACAAGTCTAAGTGTATGAAATTATTTCCCAAAAATGCCCCGCCCCAATCTTCCAAGACAAACTCACACACAACCAAACCTTTAGATACACCACTTAAAAAAAAACAACCTCACAAAACATTGTGGCTATGTGTCGACAGAGCTAGTCACACCCTCCACCACCCCCCCCCCGCCCAATTTCTCCCGTGGAGACGCCCCCGATGCAAGTATTTTAGCTCCCAGCATGCCTCATGCAAAATTAAAACTCGGAAAATTGCGAGAAACAGAAAATGTCAGTCCCGTGGGGGAGGAGAGGGGGTGGTGGTGAGTGTGGGGGGGTGGGGTCAGAACACGTGCAGCACGTCCACCACCTCACTTTCAACTGACACGTTAAATTATCAGCAGCTAATAATTATCCTGTTTTTCGTTTATTAACACCCTGATAGGAGATGATGCGCTCAAAGAGCCGGGTGTCAATAAAACAAACGGAAGCGGTGACTGCTCCATCTTTTAGTTTCGCAGTTTTTACTTCCCCTTTCGCCCCGTAATTACATTACTAAAGAGACAATGATAATGTTTTCTCACAGGGTTAAGATAGTTTATAGAATTTTTTTTATTAATAAATGATTTGAACAATTAAAACCAATGTTTCACCTCACAGAACACCTACATGAATGTGTTATGAAATGGAATGTGGGAGAAAAAAATGAAACTGAAATTATTTTTTTATAACGTTTATAACGTTTATATTTTATATATTTGGGAATATCTTTACCTCTTTGTTTATAAATGCCGTATTAACATCAAGATTTTAAAATTAATGTGTGCGCCATCGGCCCGTGTATTGAGGTGACCTAAAGTAGAATTTGTGTGGCTTAAGGGTCATTAAAAGTTTTACAAAAAGAATTCAGTATTCTAAAAAGTAAACTTTGACCTGATAAAACAGTGTCACATTCGAATAACAACAACAAATCGTGAATTATAAAATATGTCACGCAACCTTCAAAAAATTGTATTAAAAATAAAAGATGAAGGTGATGTACGATAAAATTTGATATTTCTTTTTATTTTACGAAATCTGCACATAAAAGATAACAATGACAATAAAGACAATAATAAAAATACTTGTCATTTTCATTATGCTTGTATCCATTCATATCGCATGTATAATATAAATTTCATGTAACACAAACTATAGCAAGAGAAAGACGGAGGCGATTGAGTTAGATCAGGGGTGGGCAAACTACGGCCCGCGGGCCGCATGCGGCAATATCGAAAAAAAATTATGCTAAAGATTGATGTTTGCACTTAAAGCGAGGCTAAATTTTGGTTAGGTGTGACCCCTTGATATTTCGTTTCTTACTAATGCGGCCCTCACCCTAAAAAGTTTGCCCACCCCTGAGTTAGATGAATCGGGAGAGAGAGAGAGGAATATAAAAAGAGATATATATATATATACACCAAGAGAGCTAGAGAGTAGAGAGTAGTAAGGGAGTAGAGTATTTCTATTCAAAGCAAGTCAATCTACTTCCGTCAAAGGGAGTATAAATATAGACAGCAGAAGAAAGATTGGAAATAAACGAGTAGAAATAGGGACATTAGAAAAAAAAATTGAGTAGAAATAGGATGATTAGAACAAAACGAGTAGAAATAGGAAGGTTAGAAATAAACGAGTAGAAATAGGAAGGTTAGAAATAAACGAGTAGAAATAGGAAGGTTAGAAATAAACGAGTAGAAATAGGAAGGTTAGAAATAAACGAGTAGAAATAGGAAGGTTAGAACAAAACGAGTAGAAATAGGAAGATTAGAAATAAACGAGTAGAAATAGGAAGGTTAGAAATAAACGAGTAGAAATAGGAAGGTTAGAAATAAACGAGTAGAAATAGGAAGGTTAGAAATAAACGAGTAGAAATAGGAAGGTTAGAAATAAACGAGTAGAAATAGGAAGGTTAGAAATAAACGAGTAGAAATAGGAAGGTTAGAAATAAACGAGTAGAAATAGGAAGGTTAGAAATAAACGAGTAGAAATAGGAAGGTTAGAAATAAACGAGTAGAAATAGGAAGGTTAGAAATAAACGAGTAGAAATAAGAAGGTTAGAAATAAACGAGTAGAAATAGGAAGGTTAGAAATAAACGAGTAGAAATAGGAAGGTTAGAAATAAACGAGTAGAAATAGGAAGGTTAGAAATAAACGAGTAGAAATAAGAAGGTTAGAAATAAACGAGTAGAAATAGGAAGGTTAGAAATAAACGAGTAGAAATAGGAAGGTTAGAAATAAACGAGTAGAAATAGGAAGGTTAGAACAAAACGAGTAGAAACAGGTCGATTAAAAATAGACGAGTAGAAATCGAAGCATAGAATTTAGTGAGTATCAAATTATTTGGAATATCTGGCATCGTATGAGTTCGGTTTTTTCAATAACAAAACGGCATGACGTGTACCCACCAAAGACAGGGTCATCATCGCTGGCCTCTGGCCGAAGACAACTGTCCGGCAACATTCTGTGTAGGAGAGAACTCCAACTATCTCTGAGAGAACTGCTACTTTCTCTGAGAGAACTGCTACTATCTCTTGAAAACTCGCTTATTGCATAACACAACAGACTGGCGGGACTGTTGACAGTGTATAAGATCTTTAGTCTTTCTGTCCCAGGGCCACAGTTCTGAGCTAGGCCAGAGGACGGCGATCCCTGGGCCTAATAGCCAGCCGCTGATAAAAAACCATGGGCGGAGAGCCGGACAGACGTGTAGACAAGGGTTTGTTGGACCCCCCCCCCTCACATGAGTGGGAGCAATGATCGAGCACGTGATGTGAGCATCAGGGCGGTACTCACCTGAATTGTAACAACGAAACGAGCAAGGGCTGAGTGGGGCAGGGGGCAGACTGGGTAGTCTCCCATTTTTCTTAATTTAGTTGCTGAGCTTTGTTTTCATCTACTTATAGCATGTACCGTTATGCTACATAACGGAAACTTGGATTCACTTGGAAAACTTTATCGAGATCTGAACATTTCTAGATACGAAGACTTTGAGTAGGGAGACCTATACATTTCTAGATACGAAAACTTTGAGTAGGGAGACCTATACATTTCTAGATACGAAAACTTTGAGTAGGGAGACCTATACATTTCTAGATACGAAAACTTTGAGTAGGGAGACCTATACATTTCTAGATACGAAGACTTTGAGTAGGGAGACCTATACATTTCTAGATACGAAAACTTTGAGTAGGGAGACCTATACATTTCTAGATACGAAAACTTTGAGTAGGGAGACCTATACATTTCTAGATACGAAAACTTTGAGTAGGGAGACCTATACATTTCTAGATACGAAAACTTTGAGTAGGGAGACCTATACATTTCTAGATACGAAGACTTTGAGTAGGGAGACCTATACATTTCTAGATACGAAGACTTTGAGTAGGGAGACCTATACATTTCTAAATACGAAAACTTTGAAGTTAGTTTGTTTTTAAAAATAAATAAATTAATTTTTAGGTGTGTTTTTCAATAATAATTCAAGTACATTTTTGTAGAATTAAATAAAGAAAATGAGGAGATTCTCTCATCAGAAACAGTTCTGTTATCTGAATAAAAGGTCGCTAGCCCTTAACCGGAAGTCTTGCTCTCATTGCAGTACGTGGCTAGGGTAAAGTCACCCACTTCCATTTACGTTGATCATTGTGTTGTAATAAGATCAAACAAATTGTGTTTCACTTCACTGAGAGCAGAAAACTGTTACTAAGTTTAAGGGAAAATATTTTTTATTATTTGAACTGAAAATTCGGATATAGAGACCTTATTGAACGTATCTTCTGTTATAACATTTATAGGACATATATGGGACTGACAATATGTTTCAACATTGGAGACCTTATGGGACTGACCTTCTGTTATAACATTGGAGACCTTATGGGACTGACCTTCTGTTATAACATTGGAGACCTTATGGGACTGACCTTCTGTTATAACATTGGAGACCTTATGGGACTGACCTTCTGTTATAACATTGGAGACCTTATGGGACTGACCTTCTGTTATAACATTGGAGACCTTATGGGACTGACAATCATTTTCAAAATTGGAGACCTTATGGGACTGACCTTCTGTTATAACATTGGAGACCTTATGGGACTGACCTTCTGTTATAACATTGGAGAACTTATGGACTGAACTTCTTGTATTACATTGGAGACCTTATGGGACTGACCTTCTGTTATAACATTGGAGACCTTATGGGACTGACCCTCTGTTATAACATTGGAGACCTTATGAACTGAACTTCTTGTATTACATTGGAGACCTTATGGGACTGACCTTCTGTTATAACATTGGAGACCTTATGGGACTGACCTTCTGTTATAACATTGGAGACCTTATGGGACTGACCTTCTGTTATAACATTGGAGACCTTATGGGACTGACCTTCTGTTATAACATTGGAGACCTTATGGGACTGACAATCTGTTTCAACATTGGAGACCTTATGGGACTGACCTTCTGTTATTACATTGGAGACCTTATGGGACTGACCTTCTGTTATAACATTTATAGGACCTTATGGGACTGACAATCTGTTTCAACATTGGAGATCTTATGGGACTGACCTTCTGTTATAACATTGGAGACCTTATGGGACTGACCTTCTGTTATAACATCGGAGACCTTATGGGACTGACCTTCTGTTGTAACATCGGAGACCTTATTGGACTGACCTTCTGTTATAACATCGGAGACCTTATGAGACTGACCTTCTGTTATACAACATGAGAGACCTTATGAGACTGACCTTCTGAATCTTGTAACAAAACACGAGAGTCGGACGGAGTTGTCGGAACTGCTATCATCTCCTCATTATACAGACTGGTTTGGTCGGTAGGACCTTGGGGCATCTACACACCTGGGGAAATACATGAAAACATTTAGTTGAGGCACTAGGGTGCCCATGGGGCATCAAACGATCTGGTGAAACAAACAATAAATTTTAAATTTGAGTACGTGTATGCCCATGGGCATCAGACAACTTGATGAAATATGCCCAATAATATTTCATTATGATTATGTGACTATTTATTGTGTACACGGGCCATTAAAATATATTACAAAACAAAGAAATATTTTATAACAATTTACCTAGAGTTGAAACAAAACACATACAAATCATGTAAGAGTAAGAGGAAATTTCTCAAAAGTATTTTTAATGTATAATTTTGAATAGCTGTCGTCAGAATAAGAATAAAATTCGTGAGTAACTTAAAAAGGGCACTGACAGTTCCTTTAAAAAAAACAAAAAAAAACAACACATTTCATGCAGGTTTTGAATCGCAACGGCCCACTTTGATAGTTCCAGCTGAGCGGAAATATAATCAAACTGCCCGAGAACACGACAAAAGCGAAACATTTAATGTGTGACTAACTGTAAGGTTAACGTAGCATCCAGACGGTTGACGTACCATCCAGATGGTTGAACGTACCATCCAGACGGTTGAACGTACCATCCAGACGGTTGACGTACCATCCAGACGGTTGAAGGTACCATCCAGACGGTTGAACGTACCATCCAGACGGTTGACGTACCATCCAGACGGTTGAACGTACCATCCAGACGGTTGAACGTACCATCCAGACGGTTGAACGTACCATCCAGACGGTTGAACGTACCATCCAGACGGTTGAACGTATCATCCAGACGGTTGAACGTACCATCCAGACGGTTGAACGTACCATCCAGACGGTTGAACGTACCATCCAGACGGTTGAACGTACCATCCAGACGGTTGAACGTACCATCCAGACGGTTGAACGTACCATCCAGACGGTTGACGTAGCACCCAGTGACGGCATCCAAATTACCAGCAAACACCGCAACAAACAACAACAGCTTACGATAACATGCCTGAGAATTAGAGAGTTTTTTTTAAAAAAAAAGCACGGAAATCAGATCAAATCCAATGTTTAAAAGATTGAGCAATTTTTGATCTCGTATCATCAATGTTAGTTGACTTCCTGTGATTGCTTCTTTGCTACAAGAAGTGACCACAGTGACCACAGTCCTATTTTCTTCGAATGGCATCTCAGACCTTCTCCTTCCTTGCTCCTATTAGATGAATTGACATGGTGATGACTGAAGAGAGTACAGGTCAAACACAAGTTTGTCCTTGGTCAGCGGGTGATTTATAATAGGTTTCGATCAGTACCAGGCGTCGATTAGTGAGAAGTGTGATTGGGGAATAAATCTTTGATCTCAGGCTTAACAGTGAATCGATTTTTTAAAATTATTAAAATAACGAAGTTTTATGAGAACATTAAAATGATAAATTTCTTTGTGGTACACATACAATAAATAGCTCTAACCAAATTGAGTTTTCATAGCGTATTAATCATAATAATAATAATTAATTAATAATGATTATTTACAATAAACAACACTATTCTATTAATAGATTGACTTTGACCTTCATCCAAGGGTCCCCTCCTCCCCCAACGTCCATTATTTTAAAGGGCTAAACAAGACACGAAGTCAAATGGTCAACGCGTGGTCCGGTCGCCTGACCCATCTACCTCCCTGGGTGAGTACGATCGTTGTCCACGTGCCAGGGGTCAGCGCGACCATCGAGTGCCCAGTGGACGGTCGTGTGTCCATGTCTGTTAGTGTCATGCACACATGGTCGGATGGACAGGTCAACGTTAAGGGGGCGCGGGGATGGGGGCAGGGGAGGGCTAGGGAGAATGAGAGAGTTGGTCTACAACAGCGTGTTCCGAAATTTTTATCTTTAGTGGACTGGTGGTAAAATAGCGCAATTGAGTCAGCGATTGGTGGGTAACTAACGATATTGCGTCAGCGATTGGTCGGTAACTAACGATATTGCGTCATCGATTGGTCGGTAACTAACGATATTGAGTCATTGATTGGTCGGTAACTAACGATATTGAGTCAGCGATTGGTGGGTAACTAACGATATTGAGTCAGCGATTGGTGGGTAACTAACGATATTGCGTCAGCGATTGGTCGGTAACTAACGATATTGAGTCATTGATTGGTGGGTAACTAACGATATTGCGTCAGCGATTGGTCGGTAACTAACGATATTGAGTCAGCGATTGGTGGGTAACTAACGATATTGAGTCAGCGATTGGTGGGTAACTAACGATATTGCGTCAGCGATTGGTCGGTAACTAACGATATTGAGTCATTGATTGGTGGGTAACTAACGATATTGCGTCAGCGATTGGTCGGTAACTAACGATATTGAGTCAGCGATTGGTGGGTAACTAACGATATTGAGTCAGCGATTGGTGGGTAACTAACGATATTGAGTCAGCGATTGGTGGGTAACTAACGATATTGCGTCAGCGATTGGTCGGTAACTAACGATAATGAGTCATTGATTGGTGGGTAACTAACGATATTGCGTCAGCGATTGGTCGGTAACTAACGATATTGAGTCAGCGATTGGTGGGTAACTAACGATATTGAGTCAGCGATTGGTGGGTAACTAACGATATTGAGTCAGCGATTGGTGGGTAACTAACGATATTGAGTCAGCGATTGGTGGGTAACTAACGATATTGCGTCAGTGACTGGTGGGAAACTAAGGATATTGCGTCAGTGACGGGTGGGAAATTAACGATATTGAGTCAGTCATTGGTGGGTAACTAACGATATTGCGTCAGCGATTGGTGGAAACTACCAATATTTCGTCAATGACTAGTAGCAGAGTTAGTTATAATATAGCCAAATATCTAAAAGCAAATTGAACGTGTGCCCACGAACCAAGTGACGCTCAGAGACCACTATTTGGGAACCATTGGAACAGAATTCTAGAATGTACAATTGTGCTTTGAAACACTTGTCATTTATTTCTGACGTCATATTCTAAAACAGTGCTGAACTTTTCGACTACGAATAGCAGGCGTCTAGCAGTGCTCAGTGGTCGGGTCGAGTTTATGACGCCACAAGACTGAAGTTCTGCACATAGCTGAAAGTCATACAGTCAAGGACTTTTAGGTCTGAGTTCAAGATCATATATTATTCCTAAGTTATTGTTTTTATTTTGGAATGAGTTGTAATTTTCGTAAACATCTGTGTGGAGAAATGTTGATAATTTTTGCTTGTAATCGTAAACCATTTAATAATATCAATACCACAAACATGTGATGAACGCGGTGGGTTTGTGTGTGTGTGTGTTAGCATGTCTGTGTGTATGTTGTGTGTTGTTGGGTGGGGGAGGGAGAGACACAGGGGGAGACGGGTGTTTGATTTTGTTATACATCTCCATTTGCCCAGACCAAGGGTTGTGTCCCCCAGACCAAGGGTTGTGTCCCCTGGACAAGGGAGGCGACCCGGAACAAATTAATTCTAAATTCCAGCAGCTGATTTCGTGGTATTGATCTCTTGATTCGTTCCTTAATTCTGTCGAAAGGGAGTTAGAATCTTTCCAGGGAGTAGAGGGAAGGGGGGAAGTGCAGGGAATAAGGTGGGCGAACCTAGAATTTTTAAGCCAACGAATTTGGTGATGGCAAGACGAAGAAAATCAATACTAAAATTTTTAAAATAAAATTCTATCCTCTATCTCTGAAAAAATAACCAATGAATTAGAATATTTGTAATGAATGTAATCAATGTTTTGAACAATATTTTCAATAAAATAATATTGCTTATGCAGAAAACACAAACTTGTGTTTTAAAAACACGGGGCACTATACTACGTTACTTGCAGATAGTCTCGAACTAGGCGTAATATATAGCCTTGACCGCAGCAACACAAACCAGTTCGTGAATGCACTTCTTCGCCCTCCACTCGCTGGGTCAACAGTGTACAGCCTTTAACGATTTAAAACTTTGGACAACATTTAGAGATTTAAAACCCTGGACAACATTTAGAGATTTAAAACTTTGGACAACATTTAGAGATTTAAAACCCTGGACAACATTCAGGGATTTCAAACATTACACATTTAGAGAATTCAAAATTTAGAAGACATTTAAAGATTTCAAACATTTAACAACAGTTAGAGATTTCAAACTTTTGACAATATTTAGAAATATCAAACTTTACACAACATTTAGAGATTGGGCAGTTAAAAAAATAGTTCGTAACTCTTCATTTGTAATTTTTTTTTAAAAATTCTTTTTAATAAGCATACCATCTTTTCCATTTTAGGGACGAGTTTACTAATTCCAGACGACATCGTTCAAAGTGACGTCATTGCGATGCGTCACAGAGTTATTGTAAATTTCTTTGTTTCTAAGATGACTGACAAATGAACGTCCTAAGAGCTGAACGATGCAATCGAGAAAATGTTGCTGACAAAGTTTCAAACACAAAAATAAATGTCCAACTAGCATGCAACCACATTTATACAAATCCGTCAAAGTTATGGTCACGTGACAGTTCAAGAAAAATTATAAAAGTAATCTTTAACGAAATCGACACCAAGGTCATTTTTTTCCAGATTATTTGCACACTTACAAGTGTTTGCGCTGATCAGACTTTTCTTTTCGCAGAACATTTACCAAATATTTTTATTTAATAACCATTTAAATGAAGAATATGCGTAATAAGAAAAACCCGTAAAAAACCAAGTTTTTGACTATAAATCCTTTATGTACGAGAAGTAACTAAAAGAATGTTCATTATAATACGCAGCGCCAGACCATCCAGAAATACAAAATTGAAGTTGTGTCGTAAAACATGTTTAATATAATACGCACCGATCAGGAATATGTTTATAAAAAGAGCTGTCAATAAAATACGCACCTTATTGCGCGACAGAAAGGTTGTTCAATATAATACGCACCGCGACGCTCTATCTCAAAAAATAGCATGATACATAGGATTAAAAAAAATAATCTAAAAAATCAATAATTTAATTACGGTACATGCGATCGATCTGAAATTTTGATACATTGTTTTTATCATCGGTACGAAACTGCCTGCAAAATTTCAGCTCGCTATCTTGCGAGCAAGTGGGTTAAAAATCGATCAAAAGTTTTGGCGACAAGCAAGCAAGCAAGCAAGCAAGCAAGGTCGGTCGTCGGCCGCAGACACCACGAGTTAATATAAAGGATTTAAAAAAATAACAACAATGTCAGGCATATTTTATTTAAATTTGGGAATGTTTTTAAAGTTATAAATGTAAATTGTGTATTTTGTGTTGCGTGCCCCTAAGATCATAGACGGTACAAAATTGATGTAACTATGAACATTCAATCATTTCAAATGGCCCATCGTTTAGGACGGGTTACAGCTAGTTTTTTTTACATAGTGACTCATTCCGTGACACAATGGCTGCATTTGGAAAAGTGGATTTTCAAAAGAAAACATGGCATTTAAAAAAATTGTTTCGTTTCTTTAACGATCTTCCAGATCATTTTTATATCGTGACTAGGTGCAGAAATAGATAAGCCGAAGATAAGCGTAAGAAAAACGGAGACTGTATTTCATTCATTGGTCTATCTGATGCGTTGGGCCCCCATCGGTAGCTGACCTTGCTGTCGTTGTGGCCACTGAGTGAGAGAACAACATCGATGACACAAAGTATTGAGTCGACATGTGCCAGACATGACCTGATGGGGGATCGAGACTAATGTTAGATTCGAATTCTGACTTGGATTACGCGATACCCGTGTATTCAAGTATGCTGCTATCAAAATCGTATAAAATATATATTACAGTATTTACAACTACGAATACGTTAAAACTTGTCCGACTTCTTGGGCACGAGTTCAAAACAGACGTCTACGTCACTATTCGAAGATTGGCCTTGTAGTGGGAAAACATAACCTTTGATCTTTTACCTTTGCACCTTACATGCCTAATGCAGCCCAAACATTGCTCGTTCACACATGGCACGCGATAAGTACCAGCCAATGAAATCTAAGCAAGTTTTTTTTTGTATGTGATTGTAACAACATTGTAAGACAAGTTCGGCCAAACATTTCTTAGTAGGTCATTAATCATTGGTTTCATTTTACTTATTGAATTTTTTTAAATTCTAAAAAGTTTATTTGATTTTTTATCCCGGGATTTCAGTGACTTCATAGTCGTACTTAAAGAATTTGGTCTTCTTCATACAGCACCTCAAACCAACATCTTTTATTGTTGTACAACCTCAAACCAACATCTTCCATTGTTGTACAACCTCAAACTAACATCTTTTATTGTTGTACAACCTCAAACTAACATCTTCCATTGTTGTACAACCTCAAACTAACATCTTTTATTGTTGTACAACCTCAAACCAACATCTTTTATTGTTGTACAACCTCAAATTAACATCTTCCATTGTTGTACAACCTCAAACTAACATCTTCCATTGTTGTACAACCTCAAACTAACATCTTTTATTGTTGTACAACCTCAAACTAACATCTTTATTGTTGTACAACCTCAAACTAACATCTTTTATTGTTGTACAACCTCAAACTAACATCTTTTATTGTTGTACAACCTCAAACCAACATCTTTTATTGTTGTACAACCTCAAACCAACATCTTCCATTGTTGTACAACCTCAAACTAACATCTTTTATTGTTGTACAACCTCAAACTAACATCTTTTATTGTTGTACAACCTCAAACTAACATCTTTTATTGTTGTACAACCTCAAACTAACATCTTTTATTGTTGTACAACCTCAAACCAACATCTTCCATTGTTGTACAACCTCAAACTAACATCTTTTATTGTTGTACAACCTCAAACTAACATCTTTTATTGTTGTACAACCTCAAACTAACATCTTTTATTGTTGTACAACCTCAAACTAACATCTTTTATTGTTGTACAACCTCAAACAACATCTTTTATTGTTGTACAACCTCAACATCTTTTTGTCAACTCACTACTCTTTTATTGTTGTACAACCTCAAACTAACATCTTTTATTGTTGTACAACCTCAAACTAACATCTTTTATTGTTGTACAACCTCAAACTAACATCTTTTATTGTTGTACAACCTCAAACAACATCTTTATTGTTGTACACCTCAAACAACATCTTTTATTGTTGTACAACCTCAAACTAACATCTTTTATTGTTGTACAACCTCAAACTAACATCTTTTATTGTTGTACAACCTCAAACTAACATCTTTTATTGTTGTACAACCTCAAACCAACATTTCCATTGTTGTACAACCTCAAACCAACATCTTCCATTATTGTACAACCTCAAACTAACATCTTTTATTGTTGTACAACCTCAAACCAACATCTTTCTATTGTTGTACAACCTCAAACCAACATCTTTTATTGTTGTACAACCTCAAACCAACATCTTCTATTGTTGTACAACCTCAAACCAACATCTCCATTATTGTTGTACAACCTCAAACCAACATCTTCCATTGTTGTACAACCTCAAACCAACATCTTTTATTGTTGTACAACCTCAAACCAACATCTTCCATTGTTGTACAACCTCAAACCAACATCTTCCATTGTTGTACAACCTCAAACCAACATCTTCCATTGTTGTACAACCTCAAACCAACATCTTCCATTGTTGTACAACCTCAAACCAACATCTTCCATTGTTGTACAACCTCAAACCAACATCTTTTATTGTTGTACAACCTCAAACTAACATCTTTTATTGTTGTACAACCTCAAACTAACATCTTTTATTGTTGTACAACCTCAAACCAACATCTTCCATTGTTGTACAACCTCAAACCAACATCTTTTATTGTTGTACAACCTCAAACTAACATATTTTATTGTTGTACAACCTCAAACTAACATCTTTTATTGTTGTACAACCTCAAACCAACATCTTCTTATTGTTGTACAACCTCAAACCAACATCTTCCATTGTTGTACAACCTCAAACTAACATCTTTTATTGTTGTACAACCTCAAACTAACATCTTTTATTGTTGTACAACTCAAACTAACATCTTTATTGTTGTACAACCTCAAACTAACATCTTTTATTGTTGTACAACCTCAAACCAACATCTTTTATTGTTGTACAACCTCAAACTAACATCTTTTATTGTTGTACAACCTCAAACCAACATCTTTTATTGTTGTACAACCTCAAACTAACATCTTTTATTGTTGTACAACCTCAAACTAACATCTTTTATTGTTGTACAACCTCAAACTAACATCTTTTATTGTTGTACAACCTCAAACTAACATCTTTTATTGTTGTACAACCTCAAAAAAACATCTTTTATTGTTGTACAACCTCAAACTAACATCTTTTATTGTTGAACAACCTCAAACCAACATCTTCCATTGTTGTGCACGAACTTACAAAAAGCAGAAAGATTTTCAAATGATTGAAATCTTAAGATGATCAACAAACTCAAAGTCGCATTTCTTTAATGTTTAATTTTAATAAATTTTTCACCCCTTCCCCCTCCCACACACACAATAGGGTAAATAAACTTTTTTCAATACAGATAGGGGCTACCTTCAGCAAAGTCTGTCACATTCGATCGCCTCTTGCTACATGCCTTGGATTTAATAAATCTGTCGTTTGGACTCTAAGAAACATGGGGGCCCATACCGACAATGACGTATTATCATCGAGGCCGTCCTTAAGTTTTATTTATTTATTTATTTATTTTTGTAGAATTTTCTAAGCTGCGAATTCCCAGCAAACCAATAAACAAACCAAAAAAAAGTAAACTTTCAACAACGAAGAGCTCGACCTTGCCGAGACTTGCGTGGGATGATGCGCGCCGGTATCTCGTCTCAAAGTGACAATTTCGTGACTAACCCCATAGAATCCAGGTCGGAAAAGGCAAGTCAATACAAGGGAAGATAAGCAAAAATCTTGGACAGCTCAGGACACAAAATTTGAGAGATAACCAGCACATGAGGAGCCCTTCAAAGGCAAACAGAGTGTCGGCAGGGGCGGAGAAGTGGTGGGTGTCTGTTGAGAGTTAATCGATACCCCCCAGATCTTTTTATCAGTTTGGAAAAAAATGAAATCTGTAAAATGTATTGCCCTCAAGATGACATACACACCACGCAAACTACGACAGAAAACATAATGAAACTGGAATGGACCCGTGGCGTAGCATACGCCGCAGACTTGCTCATATATATTGCAAAGAATGGGGGGGGGGCGGACACAAACAGCAGCACGAAGAAATGAAAATATCGCGAGTGAACATCGGTGAGGGGGGGTACGGCCGACGCATTGTTGGTATCGAGACACGGGCACTCATAAACTGTGATTGGTCGACCCTATAGAGGGTCATTCGTCATGCTTATTTGCACACGTTTTGTGCTTGTCCTAATTTCTGGTGAATTATATATTCAGATAACAATAAAAACCTTAAAGGTGAACATTCGTGAACAAAGATCACGTGCAAGATTAAGGAATACAAATTTGTTCAAGAATAATGTTTTTAAAAAATAAATAAATAAATATATAAATATATTTTTTTTTAAACATTCGAAAATATTCTCGTTAACATGGAAAATATTTTACAAAATTTTTAAGAAAACTCGGATGTAACTCGCGATGAAAGAAAATTTAATGGGCAGAAAAATAGTACAGAAAACATTTGAATAAACGCAAGAATGGCTTTGTTTGAGATGGGGTTTCAGTCTAAAAAGAAAAACTCCTGAGTTGGTGGGTCAGTCTAAAAGAACAACTTATGTTACATTATTACGGTTTTATTTTTGTTTAAACATCTGAGAATGTGTGTACGTGACATGATATTTTGAAGTTCGTACCTTGTATCGAATCCTTGACAAGTCCACGCAGTAACAGTGACTAACAGTGACTAACAGTGACTAACAGTGACTAACAGTGACTAACAGTGACTAACAGTGACTAACAGTGAGGTAAATTGATGTTCCGTGGTAACTACACATAATAAAGTAGATTGATGTTATTAGACAACTCCACACATTAAAGGGGTTGGGGGGGGGGTAAAGTTATAGATAAGTTCCTTGGCCATTTCACACCTTTGAGTTAATCGATATAGTCGGTAATAAAGTGCCATGTTTATGTGAGTACGCATGTTATTAAAAAAATAGAATGCTTATAAAAATTATAAGAAGTTTAATTAGTAGCACTGATGTAGCATTTATAACAGGTTTATTTAGTAGCACTGATGTAGCATTTATAACAGGTTTAATTAGTAGCACTGGTGTAGCATTTATAACAGGTTTATTTAGTAGCACTGATGTAGCATTTATAACAGGTTTATTTAGTAGCACTGATGTAGCATTTATAACAGGTTTAATTAGTAGCACTGATGTAGCATTTATAACAGGTTTATTTTTTAGTACAGGGTTAATTTTTTTTTGTAGCACTGATGTTGTATATGTTACAGACAAATTGTGAAATTCAGGTATTCTATAGAATGTCTAGGCAATGTATAGAATGCCTGATGGTTTCGGGCAAAGTATGAAATGATTGCTATTTCATACATTGCCTAGGCATTCTATAGAATGCCGAGTTGTCGTCAGGCAAAGTATGTAATTGGGCTACCCCCGCCATTTTTCCAGCCACTGATGTTGGCGGTGTCACGTTGGTCGTTTTTTGATGATGGCGATCGAAGTCTGTGAGTGTTGAAAGTTATTTTAAGACAGCGTTAAGCCGGTACAAAGTTCCACTACCAAGTCAAAGACAATATTGCCTAAATTCTTCTCACGACGTAAGTTTATATCATCCGGCTGAGATTCCACAGATGTTCTCCCATAACGTTTCCCCTTGTATTGCTGTGTGACCATGTCGGAAGAGAATGTAGTGCTAGGACAGGAATCACACCATGTTGACATGCAATGACGGTTCTACGATGAGTTATCTAAAGTAAGAGCCAATGCTGTTCAAAAAAGCGTTTTTAAAAAACCGAAACTGTTATCAAAAATTTGTTGACGATGAGAAAATGTCTAAGACCACCATTAAGCAAGAACCACGTGACTATTGGCTGGTGAAACACTATGATGTCATGATGGTGGAAAATAAGAGTAAGTTGATCTACCCTGTTAAAGAAGGCGTGAGTGCCATTCTGTTTTACGTCGCGGACTCCCAGATATTTGACGTACTTCATAAAGCCAATTTGGCCATTGGTTATGGAGGACGGGACAGAATATTGAAAGAACTTTCACCCAAATACAAGAACGCTACCCGTCATGATATTAAACTGTGTATTAACTTTAGTGCACCTTGTCAGAACAAAACAAAAAGGCGTCAAAAAAGGGATTGTTGTCAAGCCAATGGCTTTTTCTGAATTCAACTCTCGTTTTCATGTCAATCTCATAGACTTTCAATCCCATCCTGATGGGGAATACATTTTATAATGATGTATCAAGATCATCTCACCAAGTTCATGGTTCTCACGGCCCTGAAGACAAAGAGGGCACAAGAAGTAGCAAACCAGCTCGTAGACATATTTACGTTGCTTGGTGCTCCAATGATTCTTCATTGGCAATAATGGCAGAGAATTTGAAAACAATATAGTAAGCAGCCCAAAGGAGTACTGGCCCACCTTGAAGACCCTTCATGGCAAGCCGTGCCACTCCCAAAGCTAGGGGAGCGTCGAAAGAGATAACCAGGACATTGAAAATATGCTGTGTGTTTTGTAGCAAGATGAAAAAAAAACTGGCCACTGGAGTGAGGGGTTACTGTTCGTCCAATTCAAGAAGAACTGAGTTTTTCATTCTGGGATTAAAAGATAACCATACGAAGCTCTCTTTGGCTGCAGAGCTAAAGTAAGCCTCACAAAGTCGTCCCTACCTGACGATGTTATACAAGATATGGAATCAGAGGAAGACCTCGAAAAAATAATACAGAGCATATATCATGTGCTTTATTTTGTATTACTGTCACTTAAAAATACGTAGTATCAATAAAGTCTTTTGTTGTGCTCTTTTTACAATTTGCCTAAACGAAATCCGGCATTCTATAGAACGCCTAGGCATTATATAGAATGCCTAGGCAAAGAATGCAAAAGTTTTACAAGTTTCATACTTTGCCTGAAACCATCAGGCATTCTATACATTGCCTAGGCATTCTATAGAATTCCTGATTTCACACATTGCCTGTAACAGTTTATTTAGTAGCACTGATGGTGTACCAATTATAACAGTTTATTTAGTAGCCCTGATGTTGTAGCAATTAAAACAGTTTATTTAGTAGCACTGATGTTGTAGTAATTACAACAGTTTATTTAGTAGCACTGATGTTGTAGCATTTTGAGACGCGTGATTCGCGCCACAGATACGGATTCCATGTTGGAGCAAAAAAAAATCATCTTCTACTTTTGAGTGTTATAAAGTTGAACAGGAAGTTTGGGGATGACGTATGTGTATGTTGTTGTTGCGCAAAAGTATAAAAAGATTGGAAAACAAAAGAACATAAACTAAAATACAAAATTAAATACACAGACAAACTGTGCAATGAAAACAATAAACTTGACCATTATTTTTAAACTAGCACGACAGTAGACGTTTCGACGAATGCCTTCATCAGTACAATAACATATAAATAAAAAGAAAGGAAAAGAATATTTTACAAACATATTTTATAATGTAATGTGTTTTAAGAATTTAAATATTACTTATGTAAGTACGTATTTTATGTTATTGTACAGATGAAGGCATTAGCCGAAACGTCTACTGTCGTGCTAGTTTAAAAATAAAGCTTAAATGTATTGTTTTCATTGCACAATTTGTTTGTGTATTTGGTATTTTATTAAAAAGGTTTATCGCAGTCCCATTCTATAGAACATGAACTAAAATTCTACTTTACATCATGGCTGATACCTTTACTAGAATATGTTTCTTCTGTGTGGGACCCAAACACCAAAGAAAATATTAAACAATTTAGAAGTAGATCAAATTTACAAAAGAGCCGTAAGATTATTTACTGAATAATATTTTAAATTGACAAAAAAGTAACACCATTAGTTAAATCATTCAACCGTGATACACTCACTAGACGATGGGAAAAAATAGAGTGAAGTAGTAATAATATAGATCTTCTTATCTTATCTATACAGACGCTCCTTCTATGCAGAAGATAGTTGCGTCCACAGACCATGACAGATGATCTGTTGGCAAGTGATGCAGCGTTCACAGGCCACGGCTTTGTGGGTTCCACGCATTACCCAGCCGCCTAACTACATGTAGTGTTAGGTACCCATTCGGAGCGGGGTGACTCAGGGACGCCCTGGGCCCCGGGAACAAACCCTTGCCTTCACACGGATTCGAACCCGTGACCATCGGTATATGCCTTATCTATATTATTATTACTTCACTCTATTTTTTTCCATCGTCTAGTGAGTGTATCTCGGTTGTGAACGCTACATCACTTGCCCCATAGTCCGTCATGGACTGGAAAATGGGTCATAGGGCATTAAATTCTAAATCAGAAATACAATAGAAAAATAATATGACATACTGATAAAAACATTTTTCTTGTTCCGCATAAACAAATTCTCGTCTGGTAATCGGGCATGGAATGTGTCGCCCGATCAAACCAGGAAAACTAACACACGATCAACATTCAAAACTCTTATAAAAATATAAGACCAGACATAAACAATGGATAAGGGAAGGACGCAATCATCTTCTGTATATAAGGAGCGTATGTTATAGATAAGACATTCCTATGGTGTGATTCTCAAAATAATATTATTGGCACCGAATGATTAGTGAACGAACTCACAAAGAAACACAAAACACCATGAGACATTAAGTAAAAATTCAATAATATAAGAAGTCATCATGGTTGTTTAAAACGTGTAAGATAAGAGATTTGAGTCACTCATGAGCGGCATACTTTTCTAAAAACTGTGTGAATAAAACTTTGTTGAGTTATGTTTATTCTTTACGTGTTATGGGTTGTTGTTGTTTTTTTTTCTAGAAGACGGATGTCAAAGTCAGTTCATGAGCCAGATATGACAGAAAGGGTGGTTTATCAAAGTCAAGTCATAAACTGGATGTGACAGAAAGGGTGGTCTGTCAAAGAAAAGTCATGAACTGGATCCGACAGAAAGGGTGGTCTGTCAAAGTCAAGTCATGAACCATATGTGACAGAAAGGGTGGTCTGACAAAGTCAAGTCGTGAACCCGATGTGACAGAAAGGGTGGTCTGATAAAGTCAATTCATGAACTCGATGTGACAGAAAGAGTGGTCTGTCAAAGTCAAATCACGCTTACTTTAGAAACAATTAGTTTGAATTGACCGCTGAATGTTGCCCGCTTAGATGAGGCCATCAGCCGACATGACTTGGTTCAACGTATAAATCAATAGGCTAGACGTAGAAAACCGTGACGGTGGAGACTTGAACCCACGACTTGTGTCACACTAAGAACTGCTCTTACAGGCGGTCACACCATTGGGTCCACAATATCTCTACGCGACATATGCGGTATAGTGCTTGAGATCGATTCAGACTATTATAAGAATACACTTTACAACGACGTTCATAATGAAAACTATTTTGTTTCTTTATTTTAAAAAAAATCTTTTTCTTCTCCACGTAGACTGATTACCGAAATAACCCGTAACCCACATAAACGTTTAGAAATATTGGTTTGGATCAGAAAATAATAAGGAGTTTCTTACAGCATTTAAAATAGAATAAAAATCGCCAAATTGTTTTGTTTCTCGACAAAGTTTAGGAATTCCAGACATTGTACTCGACGGCATCAAAGTGGCTGCAGTTAAAGACATTTCTTTCAATCTACAGTTTATCTTAATTTGTAATCATACATATTTATAACCATACATATTTATAACCATACATATTTATAACCATAAGTTTCCCGTAGAACACAATTGAAAATCTTCTGATAAAATTTAAGTAACGCGTACGATTCGGAAAGTTCTTTGCAGGTTTGGAAAAGTGAAAGTAAATTTAATTTATGCAAATCTATTTAAGACGCAGTTTTCCAAGTCAAAAAAACAAACATTGTTATTATTGTTCATATTTAAAAGAAGTTATAGTATACAATTGTATATTTTTAAAAAGTACTAGAAGGGAAAATGAGACTATCAACGGTCATCAAGAGATGAATGTCATGTCCTTAAGTAAGGTAATATTTAATTGAATGAACTTCAATCAGGGCGCTTGTTGAAGTTTAAACCAGATTTAATTCTGAAAATGTAAATACAAATGTGTAATATGAAGGTCTATTTATAATTGTTGGCAGTAAACACCGATACAGGAAATACAAGAAGTAGAAAAGCACTATTCTTATCGCAACAGATGATCGATCATTAATCAATTATGCATTTTCGTGTTTGTATCCAGATAGGCTTTGAACGTACCAGAAACTGAATGTTTCTTACCAGAAACTGAATGTTTCTTACCAGAAACTGAATGTTTCTTACCAGAAACTGAATATTTATGGAAAGGTTTAGAACAGGAAGGAACGAACATGCACTCGAGCAAAACTCGTCCTTCGAAAGAAAGACACAAATAATCTTTAAAGGATTTAAATAAACTAACGCTGCGTGCAAACTGCATAAATATAACTTTAAAGCATGTATACAACAAGATGGTGTCAACAACGACAAAAAAAAGGATGTTCTAGAAACAAGTGTCAAGTCTTTAAAAATTACAACAGAAATTATTGAGCTAGTGACACAAACCTTTGGTCTTTAGGGTAAAACTTCCACGAGAAATATATGTTAATAAAACACCACAGCAGTCACGACAGCATACATTTAAACGTACACGTGCGCGGCCCTCCCTTTGTGGTAGGCCTGTTGACTATACGGCCCTCCTTTTATTGTGGGCCTGTTGACTATACGGCCCTCCTTTTGTTGTGGGCCTGTTGACTATACGGCCCTCCTTTTGTTGTGGGCCTGTTGACTATACGGCCCTCCTTTTGTTGTGGGCCTTTTGACTATACGGCCCTCCTTTTGTTGTGGGCCTTTTGATTGTCTCACTAGGCAGACTTTGAGGAGAAAAAACTCCGCACCAAAGACACACCACTAGCCAGACATAGATTCATAGAAGATTTAAGAAAACAACAATGGCTGCGCCAACACGACCTGTGACTAACAATTATTCTCCTTTATGTCGGGTCAAACAAAGTTTGCCAGTAGGCTAAATTAGCTCGATATGATGATGGGCTGACCAGATAAAAACTAATGTTATTGTTTCTTACATTGGGGGGACACGCGCCTTGGTCGCAACGTCATCCCAGCAGGCGGAAAAGAGCGGACTTTGAATAATAAAAGACAGTTAGCACGCCTGCTTCCGGTCGGATTCCTTCCCCTTGCACCGCGCGTCATGATTGGTCGTTGAGCTGTCAAAGTGGCGTGGCCCTGTATTGATTGAAAGCAACTCACGAGTTTGGGCCCCTCCCTGTCATGGGAAGATGTCGAAGAAAAAAGAAAAGAAAAAAAAAGGAAGAGATGTGTTTTTCAAGACGACGGATGTTGCCAAGATATGACTTCATTGCCAATATCTGCTGAGATTAGGAGCGGTCAAAGAATTCTGCTCCACGGCTATTGAATGAACCACGTCACAGAACTGAATGATACCAGTTGACCCGTGACGTCATTGGTCGTTAGGGAAGCAATAAAAGACATCAAATTAGGAGACACGTGATGTAACAGTAAATAGAAATCTTACCATCAGTAATTTACTCAACGCCCATACCCTCTGGTGTGAATGTTAATGGTAGGGTGTCCAAACAAGAACAGAGACCGCCCCTACCACGCACACACCCACCCACCCCAATATATTGACACCTCGAGTTTTTTTAACATATGGTGAAATACATTTAACATTATATGGTGACAACACATTTTAAGAAATAGGAATCGCGCATTTGTGCAATCGACGTCAATTTGAACAAAATATGGTGACAACACATTTTAAGCAAACAGAAAAATCACATTTTAACGATAGACGGTACATTTTAACAAAAGAGACGGAAAATGTGTAACCTTAACTGACAGCACATGTCAGCAAGTGTTCCTTAATTTAGGCTTCGCTGAACGTGATAAGTGTTATACCAAGAAATAATTAGATGCAATTTGTGAAACATCCTATCTCCAGGGCCATTTTCCACAGTACCCAAACCGCTCACTGACACTGTCCTCATGTACACTACCATCATCTCCTCCACCAAACTGTCCTCATGTACACTACCATCATCTCCTCCACCAAACTGTCCTCATGTACACTACCATCATCTCCTCCACCAAACTGTCCTCATGTACACTTCCATCATCTCCTCCACCAAACTGTCCTCATGTACACTGCCCTTTCCCCTCCACCAAACTGTCCTCATGTACACTGCACTTTCCCCTTCACCAAACTGTCCTCATGTACACTACCATCATCTCCTCAACCAAACTGTCCTCCTGTACACTGCCCTTTCCCCTCCACCAAACTGTCCTCATGTACACTGCCCTTTCCCCTTCACCAAACTGTCCTCATGTACACTGCCCTTTCCCCTCAACCAAACTGTCCTCCTGTACACTGCCCTTTCCCCTCCACCAAACTGTCCTCATGTACACTGCCCTTTCCCCTTCACCAAACTGTCCTCATGTACACTGCCCTTTCCCCTCAACCAAACTGTCCTCCTGTACACTGCCCTTTCCCCTCCACCAAACTGTCCTCATGTACACTGCCCTTTCCCCTTCACCAAACTGTCCTCATGTACACTGCCCTTTCCCCTCCACCAAACTGTCCTCCTGTACACTGCCCTTTCCCCTCCACCAAACTGTCCTCATGTACACTGCCCTTTCCCCTCCACCAAACTGTCCTCATGTACACTGCCCTTTCCCCTTCACCAAACTGTCCTCATGTACACTGCCCTTTCCCCTCCACCAAACTGTCCTCCTGTACACTGCCCTTTCCCCTCCACCAAACTGTCCTCATGTACACTGCCCTTTCCCCTCCACCAAACTGTCCTCATGTACACTGCCCTTTCCCCTTCACCAAACTGTCCTCATGTACACTGCCCTTTCCCCTCCACCAAACTGTCCTCCTGTACACTGCCCTTTCCCCTCCACCAAACTGTCCTCATGTACACTGCCCTTTCCCCTTCACCAAACTGTCCTCATGTACACTTCCATCATCTCCTCCACCAAACTGTCCTCATGTACACTTCCATCATCTCCTCCACCAAACTGTCCTCATGTACACTTCCATCATCTCCTCCACCAAACTGTCCTCATGTACAATGCCCTATCCCTTCCACCAAACTGTCCTCATGTACACTGCCCTTTCCCCTTCACCAAACTGTCATCATGTACACTAACATAATCCTATCCACCAAACTATCCTCATCTCCTCCACCAAACTGCACTCATGTACATTTCAATCATCTCCTCCACCAAACTGTCCTCATGTACACTTCCATCATCTCCTCCACCAAACTGTCCTCATGTACACTGCCCTTTCCCCTTCACCAAACTGTCATCATGTACACTACCATCATCTCCGCCCCCAAACTGTCCTCATGTACACTTCCATCATCTCCTCCACTAAACTGTCCTCATGTACACTTCCATCATCTCCTCCACCAAACTGTCCTCATGTACACTTCCATCATCTCCTCCACCAAACTGTCCTCATGTACACTAACATCATCTCCTCCACCAAACTGTCCTCATGTACACTTCCATCATCTCCTCCACCAAACTGTCCTCATGTACACTTCCATCATCTCCTCCACCAAACTGTCCTCATGTACACTACCATCATCTCCTACACCAAACTGTCCTCATGTACACTTCCATCATCTCCTCCACCAAACTGTCCTCATGTACACTTTCATCATCTCCTCCACCAAAGCTGTCCTCATGTACACTAACATCATCTCCTCCACCAAACTGTCCTCATGTACACTAACATAATCTCCTCCACCGAACTGTCCTCATGTACACTACCATCATCCCCTCCACCAAACTGTCCTCATGTACACTACCATCATCTCCTCCACCAAACTGTCCTCATGTACACTGCCCTTTCCCCTCCACCAAACGGTACTCATGTACACTTCCATCATCTCCTCCACCAAACTGTCCTCATGTACACTTCCATCATCTCCTCCACCAAACTGTCCTCATGTACACTGCCCTTTCCCCTCCACCAAACTGTCCTCATGTACACTGCCCTTTCCCCTTCACCAAACTGTCCTCATGTACACTACCATCATCTCCTCAACCAAACTGTCCTCCTGTACACTGCCCTTTCCCCTCCACCAAACTGTCCTCATGTACACTGCCCTTTCCCCTTCACCAAACTGTCCTCATGTACACTGCCCTTTCCCCTCAACCAAACTGTCCTCCTGTACACTGCCCTTTCCCCTCCACCAAACTGTCCTCATGTACACTGCCCTTTCCCCTTCACCAAACTGTCCTCATGTACACTGCCCTTTCCCCTCAACCAAACTGTCCTCCTGTACACTGCCCTTTCCCCTCCACCAAACTGTCCTCATGTACACTGCCCTTTCCCCTTCACCAAACTGTCCTCATGTACACTGCCCTTTCCCCTCCACCAAACTGTCCTCCTGTACACTGCCCTTTCCCCTCCACCAAACTGTCCTCATGTACACTGCCCTTTCCCCTCCACCAAACTGTCCTCATGTACACTGCCCTTTCCCCTTCACCAAACTGTCCTCATGTACACTGCCCTTTCCCCTCCACCAAACTGTCCTCCTGTACACTGCCCTTTCCCCTCCACCAAACTGTCCTCATGTACACTGCCCTTTCCCCTCCACCAAACTGTCCTCATGTACACTGCCCTTTCCCCTTCACCAAACTGTCCTCATGTACACTGCCCTTTCCCCTCCACCAAACTGTCCTCCTGTACACTGCCCTTTCCCCTCCACCAAACTGTCCTCATGTACACTGCCCTTTCCCCTTCACCAAACTGTCCTCATGTACACTTCCATCATCTCCTCCACCAAACTGTCCTCATGTACACTTCCATCATCTCCTCCACCAAACTGTCCTCATGTACACTTCCATCATCTCCTCCACCAAACTGTCCTCATGTACAATGCCCTATCCCTTCCACCAAACTGTCCTCATGTACACTGCCCTTTCCCCTTCACCAAACTGTCATCATGTACACTAACATAATCCTATCCACCAAACTATCCTCATCTCCTCCACCAAACTGCACTCATGTACATTTCAATCATCTCCTCCACCAAACTGTCCTCATGTACACTTCCATCATCTCCTCCACCAAACTGTCCTCATGTACACTGCCCTTTCCCCTTCACCAAACTGTCATCATGTACACTACCATCATCTCCGCCCCCAAACTGTCCTCATGTACACTTCCATCATCTCCTCCACTAAACTGTCCTCATGTACACTTCCATCATCTCCTCCACCAAACTGTCCTCATGTACACTTCCATCATCTCCTCCACCAAACTGTCCTCATGTACACTAACATCATCTCCTCCACCAAACTGTCCTCATGTACACTTCCATCATCTCCTCCACCAAACTGTCCTCATGTACACTTCCATCATCTCCTCCACCAAACTGTCCTCATGTACACTACCATCATCTCCTACACCAAATTGTCCTCATATACACTTCCATCATCTCCTCCACCAAACTGTCCTCATGTACACTTTCAACATCTCCTCCACAAAGCTGTCCTCATGTACACTAACATCATCTCCTCCACCAAACTGTCCTCATGTACACTAACATAATCTCCTCCACCGAACTGTCCTCATGTACACTACCATCATCCCCTCCACCAAACTGTCCTCATGTACACTACCATCATCTCCTCCACCAAACTGTCCTCATGTACACTGCCCTTTCCCCTCCACCAAACGGTACTCATGTACACTTCCATCATCTCCTCCACCAAACTGTCCTCATGTACACTTCCATCATCTCCTCCACCAAACTGTCCTCATGTACACTGCCCTTTCCCCTCCACCAAACTGTCCTCATGTACACTGCCCTTTCCCCTTCACCAAACTGTCCTCATGTACACTACCATCATCTCCTCAACCAAACTGTCCTCCTGTACACTGCCCTTTCCCCTCCACCAAACTGTCCTCATGTACACTGCCCTTTCCCCTTCACCAAACTGTCCTCATGTACACTGCCCTTTCCCCTCAACCAAACTGTCCTCCTGTACACTGCCCTTTCCCCTCCACCAAACTGTCCTCATGTACACTGCCCTTTCCCCTTCACCAAACTGTCCTCATGTACACTGCCCTTTCCCCTCAACCAAACTGTCCTCCTGTACACTGCCCTTTCCCCTCCACCAAACTGTCCTCATGTACACTGCCCTTTCCCCTTCACCAAACTGTCCTCATGTACACTGCCCTTTCCCCTCCACCAAACTGTCCTCCTGTACACTGCCCTTTCCCCTCCACCAAACTGTCCTCATGTACACTGCCCTTTCCCCTCCACCAAACTGTCCTCATGTACACTGCCCTTTCCCCTTCACCAAACTGTCCTCATGTACACTGCCCTTTCCCCTCCACCAAACTGTCCTCCTGTACACTGCCCTTTCCCCTCCACCAAACTGTCCTCATGTACACTGCCCTTTCCCCTCCACCAAACTGTCCTCATGTACACTGCCCTTTCCCCTTCACCAAACTGTCCTCATGTACACTGCCCTTTCCCCTCCACCAAACTGTCCTCCTGTACACTGCCCTTTCCCCTCCACCAAACTGTCCTCATGTACACTGCCCTTTCCCCTTCACCAAACTGTCCTCATGTACACTTCCATCATCTCCTCCACCAAACTGTCCTCATGTACACTTCCATCATCTCCTCCACCAAACTGTCCTCATGTACACTTCCATCATCTCCTCCACCAAACTGTCCTCATGTACAATGCCCTATCCCTTCCACCAAACTGTCCTCATGTACACTGCCCTTTCCCCTTCACCAAACTGTCATCATGTACACTAACATAATCCTATCCACCAAACTGTCCTCATCTCCTCCACCAAACTGCACTCATGTACATTTCCATCATCTCCTCCACCAAACTGTCCTCATGTACACTTCCATCATCTCCTCCACCAAACTGTCCTCATGTACACTGCCCTTTCCCCTTCACCAAACTGTCATCATGTACACTACCATCATCTCCGCCCCCAAACTGTCCTCATGTACACTTCCATCATCTCCTCCACGAAACTGTCCTCATGTACACTTCCATCATCTCCTCCACCAAACTGTCCTCATGTACACTTCCATCATCTCCTCCACCAAACT
Organism: Ampullaceana balthica; assembly: GCA_944989445.1. Classification (NCBI taxonomy): domain Eukaryota; kingdom Metazoa; phylum Mollusca; class Gastropoda; family Lymnaeidae; genus Ampullaceana; species Ampullaceana balthica. The sequence continues at coordinate 154,961 of CALYLW010000107.1, forward strand.
GTCCTCATGTACACTAACATCATCTCCTCCACCAAACTGTCCTCATGTACACTTCCATCATCTCCTCCACCAAACTGTCCTCATGTACACTTCCATCATCTCCTCCACCAAACTGTCCTCATGTACACTACCATCATCTCCTACACCAAATTGTCCTCATATACACTTCCATCATCTCCTCCACCAAACTGTCCTCATGTACACTTTCAACATCTCCTCCACAAAGCTGTCCTCATGTACACTAACATCATCTCCTCCACCAAACTGTCCTCATGTACACTAACATAATCTCCTCCACCGAACTGTCCTCATGTACACTACCATCATCCCCTCCACCAAACTGTCCTCATGTACACTACCATCATCTCCTCCACCAAACTGTCCTCATGTACACTGCCCTTTCCCCTCCACCAAACGGTACTCATGTACACTTCCATCATCTCCTCCACCAAACTGTCCTCATGTACACTTCCATCATCTCCTCCACAAAACTGTCCTCATGTACACTTCGATCATCTCCTCCACCAAACTGTCCTCATGTACACTTCCAACATCTCCTCCACCAAACTGTCCTCATGTACACTAACATCATCTCCTCCACCAAACTGTCCTCATGTACACTTCCATCATCTCCTCCACCAAACTGTCCTCATGTACACTACCATCATCTCCTCCACCAAACTGTCCTCATGTACACTGCCCTTTCCCCTCCACCAAACGGTACTCATGTACACTTCCATCATCTCCTCCACCAAACTGTCCTCATGTACACTTCCATCATCTCCTCCACAAAACTGTCCTCATGTACACTTCCATCATCTCCTCCACAAAACTGTCCTCATGTACACTTCCATCATCTCCTCCACAAAACTGTCCTCATGTACACTTCAATCATAACCTCCACCAAACTGTCCTCATGTACACTTCCATCATCTCCTCCACCAAACTGTCCTCATGTACACTAACATCATCTCCTCCACCAAAGTGTCCTCATGTACACTTCCATCATCTCCTCCACCAAACTGTCCTCATGTACACTGCCCTTTCCCCTCCACCAAACTGTCCTCATGTACACTAACATCATCTCCTCCACCAAACTGTCCTCATGTACACTGCCCTTTCCCCTCCACCAAACTGTCCTCATGTACACTAACATCATCTCCTCCACCAAACTGCCCTGATGTACACTACCATCATCTCCTCCACCAAACTGTCCTCATGTACACTTCCATCATCTCCTCCACCAAACTGTCCTCATGTACACTTCCGTCATCTCCTCCACCAAACTTTCCTCATGTACACGTCCATCATCTCCTCCACCAAACTGTCCTCATGTACACTTCCAATATCTCCTCCACAAAACTGTCCTCATGTACACTTCCATCATCCCCTCCACCAAAATGTCCTCATGTTCACTTCCATCATCTCCTCCACCAAACTGTCCTTATGTACACTTCAATCATCTCCTCCACCAAACTGTCATCATGTACACTACTATCATCTCCTACACCAAATTGTCCTCATATACACTTCCATCATCTCCTCCACCAAACTGTCCTCATGTACACTTTCAACATCTCCTCCACAAAGCTGTCCTCATGTACACTAACATCATCTCCTCCACCAAACTGTCCTCATGTACACTAACATAATCTCCTCCACCGAACTGTCCTCATGTACACTATCATCATCCCCTCCACCAAACTGTCCTCATGTACACTACCATCATCTCCTCCACCAAACTGTCCTCATGTACACTGCCCTTTCCCCTCCACCAAACGGTACTCATGTACACTTCCATCATCTCCTCCACCAAACTGTCCTCATGTACACTTCCATCATCTCCTCCACAAAACTGTCCTCATGTACACTTCAATCATCTCCTCCACCAAACTGTCCTCATGTACACTTCCATCATCTCCTCCACCAAACTGTCCTCATGTACACTAACATCATCTCCTCCACCAAACTGTCCTCATGTACACTTCCATCATCTCCTCCACCAAACTGTCCTCATGTACACTGCCCTTTCCCCTCCACCAAACTGTCCTCATGTACACTGCCCTTTCCCCTCCACCAAACTGTACTCATGTACACTTCCATCATCTCCTCCACAAAACTGTCCTCATGTACACTTCCATCATCTCCTCCACAAAACTGTCCTCATGTACACTTCAATCATAACCTCCACCAAACTGTCCTCATGTACACTTCCATCATCTCCTCCACCAAACTGTCCTCATGTACACTAACATCATCTCCTCCACCAAAGTGTCCTCATGTACACTTCCATCATCTCCTCCACCAAACTGTCCTCATGTACACTGCCCTTTCCCCTCCACCAAACTGTCCTCATGTACACTAACATCATCTCCTCCACCAAACTGTCCTCATGTACACTGCCCTTTCCCCTCCACCAAACTGTCCTCATGTACACTAACATCATCTCCTCCACCAAACTGTCCTCATGTACACTAACATCATCTCCTCCACCAAACTGCCCTGATGTACACTACCATCATCTCCTCCACCAAACTGTCCTCATGTACACTTCCATCATCTCCTCCACCAAACTGTCCTCATGTACACTTCCGTCATCTCCTCCACCAAACTTTCCTCATGTACACGTCCATCATCTCCTCCACCAAACTGTCCTCATATAAACTTCCATCATCTCCTCCACCAAACTGTCCTCATGTACACTTCCAATATCTCCTCCACAAAACTGTCCTCATGTACACTTCCATCATCCCCTCCACCAAAATGTCCTCATGTACACTTCCATCATCTCCTCCACCAAACTGTCCTTATGTACACTTCAATCATCTCCTCCACCAAACTGTCCTCATATACAGTTCCATCATCTCCTCCACCAAACTGTCATCATGTACACTACCATCATCTCCTCCCCCAAACTGTCCTCATGTACACTTCCATCATCTCCTCCACCAAACTGTCCTCATGTACACTTCCATCATCCCCTACACCAAACTGTCCTCATGTACACTACCATCATCTCCTCCACCAAATTGTCCTCATGTACACTTCCATCATCACCTCCGGCAAACTGTCCTCATGTACACTGCCCTTTCCCCTTCACCAAACTGTCATCATGTACACTACCATCATCTCCTCCACCTAACTGTCCTCATGTACACTGCCATCATCTCCTCCACCAAACTGTCCTCATGTACACTTTCATCATCTCCTCCACCAATCTGTCCTCATGTACACTTCCATCATCTCCTCCACCAATCTATCCTCATCTACAATGCCCTTTCCCCTCCACCAAACTGTCCTCATGTACACTTCAATCATCTCCTCCACCAAACTGTCCTCATGTACACTACCATCCTCTCCTCCACCAAACTGTCCTCATGTACACTTCCATCATCTCCTCCACCAAACTGTCCTCATGTACACTTCCATCATCACCTCCGGCAAACTGTCCTCATATACACTGCCCTTTCCCCTTCACCATACTGTCATCATGTACATTACCATCATCTCCTCCACCAAACTGTCCTCATGTACACTTCCATCATCTCCTCCACCAAACTGTCTTCATGTACACTTTCATCATCTCCTCCACCAATCTATCCTCATATACACTTCCATCATCTCCTCCACCAATCTATCCTCATCTACATTGCCCTTTCCCCTCCACCAAACTGTCCTCATGTACACTTCCATCATCTCCTCCACCAAACTGTCATCATGTACATTACCATCATCTCCTCCACCAAACTGTCCTCATGTACACTTCCATCATCTCCTCCACCAAACTGTCTTCATGTACACTACTATCCTCTCCTCCACCAAACTGTCCTCATGTACACTTTCATCATCTCCTCCACCAAACTGTCCTCATGTACAATGCCCTTTCCCCTTCACCAAACTGTCATCATGTACACTACTATCATCTCCTCCACCAAACTGTTATCATGTACACTACCATCATCTCCTACACCAAACTGTCCTCATGTACACTTCCATCATCTCCTCAACCAAACTGTCCTCATGTACATTTCCATCATCTCCTCCACCAATCTATCCTCATCTGCAATGCCCTTTCCCCCTCCACCAAACTGTCCTCATGTTCACTTCCAACATCTCCTCCACCAAACTGTCCTCATGTACACTAACACCATCTACTCCACCAAACTGTCATCATGTACACTTCCATCATCTTCTCAACCAGTCCTCATGTACACTTCCAACATCTCCTCCACGAAACTGTCCTCATGTACACTTCCAACATCTCCTCCACCAAACTGTCCTCATGTACACTTCCAACATCTCCTCCACCAAACTGTCCTCATGTACACTACCATCATCTCCTCCACCAAACTGTCCTCATGTACACTAACATCATCTCCTCCACCAAACAGTACTCATGTACACTTCCATCATCTCCTCCACCAAACTGTCCTCATGTACACTACCACCATCTCCTCCGCCAAACTGTCCTCATGTACAATGCCCTTTCCCCTCCACCAAACTGTCCTCATGTACACTTCCATCATCTCCTCCACCAAACTGTCCTCATGTACACTTCCATCATCTCCTCCACCAAACTGTCCTTATGTACACTTCAATCATCTCCTCCACCAAACTGTCCTCATGTACACTTCCATCATCTCCTCCACCAAACTGTTCTCATGTACACTGCCCTTTCCCCTTCACCAAACTGTCATCATGTACACTACCATCATCTCCTCCACCAAACTGTCCTCATGTACACTGCCATCATCTCCTCCACCAAACTGTCCTCATGTACACTTTCATCATCTCCTCCACCAATCTGTCCTCATGTACACTTCCATCATCTCCTCCACCAATCTATCCTCATCTACAATGCCCTTTCCCCTCCACCAAACTGTCCTCATGTACACTTCAATCATCTCCTCCACCAAACTGTCCTCATGTACACTACCATCCTCTCCTCCACCAAACTGTCCTCATGTACACTTCCATCATCTCCTCCACCAAACTGTCCTCATGTACACTTCCATCATCACCTCCGGCAAACTGTCCTCATATACACTGCCCTTTCCCCTTCACCATACTGTCATCATGTACATTACCATCATCTCCTCCACCAAACTGTCCTCATGTACACTTCCATCATCTCCTCCACCAAACTGTCTTCATGTACACTTTCATCATCTCCTCCACCAATCTATCCTCATATACACTTCCATCATCTCCTCCACCAATCTATCCTCATCTACATTGCGCTTTCCCCTCCACCAAACTGTCCTCATGTACACTTCCATCATCTCCTCCACCAAACTGTCATCATGTACATTACCATCATCTCCTCCACCAAACTGTCCTCATGTACACTTCCATCATCTCCTCCACCAAACTGTCTTCATGTACACTACTATCCTCTCCTCCACCAAACTGTCCTCATGTACACTTTCATCATCTCCTCCACCAAACTGTCCTCATGTACAATGCCCTTTCCCCTTCACCAAACTGTCATCATGTACACTACTATCATCTCCTCCACCAAACTGTTATCATGTACACTACCATCATCTCCTACACCAAACTGTCCTCATGTACACTTCCATCATCTCCTCAACCAAACTGTCCTCATGTACATTTCCATCATCTCCTCCACCAATCTATCCTCATCTGCAATGCCCTTTCCCCCTCCACCAAACTGTCCTCATGTACACTTCCAACATCTCCTCCACCAAACTGTCCTCATGTACACTAACACCATCTACTCCACCAAACTGTCATCATGTACACTTCCATCATCTTCTCAACCAGTCCTCATGTACACTTCCAACATCTCCTCCACGAAACTGTCCTCATGTACACTTCCAACATCTCCTCCACCAAACTGTCCTCATGTACACTTCCAACATCTCCTCCACCAAACTGTCCTCATGTACACTACCATCATCTCCTCCACCAAACTGTCCTCATGTACACTAACATCATCTCCTCCACCAAACAGTACTCATGTACACTTCCATCATCTCCTCCACCAAACTGTCCTCATGTACACTACCACCATCTCCTCCGCCAAACTGTCCTCATGTACAATGCCCTTTCCCCTCCACCAAACTGTCCTCATGTACACTTCCATCATCTCCTCCACCAAACTGTCCTCATGTACACTAACATCATCTCCTCCACCAAACTGTCCTCATGTACACTTCCATCATCTCCTCCACCAAACTGTCCTCATGTACACTGCCCTTTCCCCTCCACCAAACTGTCCTCATGTACACTGCCCTTTCCCCTCCACCAAACTGTACTCATGTACACTTCCATCATCTCCTCCACAAAACTGTCCTCATGTACACTTCCATCATCTCCTCCACAAAACTGTCCTCATGTACACTTCAATCATAACCTCCACCAAACTGTCCTCATGTACACTTCCATCATCTCCTCCACCAAACTGTCCTCATGTACACTAACATCATCTCCTCCACCAAAGTGTCCTCATGTACACTTCCATCATCTCCTCCACCAAACTGTCCTCATGTACACTGCCCTTTCCCCTCCACCAAACTGTCCTCATGTACACTAACATCATCTCCTCCACCAAACTGTCCTCATGTACACTGCCCTTTCCCCTCCACCAAACTGTCCTCATGTACACTAACATCATCTCCTCCACCAAACAGTCCTCATGTACACTTCCATCATTTCCTCCACCAAACTGTCCTCATGTACACTACCACCATCTCCTCCGCCAAACTGTCCTCATGTACAATGCCCTTTCCCCTCCACCAAACTGTCCTCATGTACACTTCCATCATCTCCTCCACCAAACTGTCCTCATGTACACTTCCATCATCTCCTCCACCAAACTGTCCTTATGTACACTTCAATCATCTCCTCCACCAAACTGTCCTCATGTACACTTCCATCATCTCCTCCACCAAACTGTTCTCATGTACAATGCCCTTTTCCCTCCACCAAACTGTCCTCATGTACACTGCCCTTTCCCCTTCACCAAACTGTCATCATGTACACTAAAATAATCTCCTCCACCGAACTGTCCTCATGTACACTACCATCATATCCTCCACCAAACTGTCCTCATGTACACTACCATCATCCCCTCCACCAAACTGTCCTCATGTACACTACTATCATCCCCTCCACCAAACTGTCCTAATGTACACTACCATCATCTCCTCCACCAAACTGTCCTCATGTACACTTCCATCATCACCTCCGGCAAACTGTCCTCATGTACACTGCCCTTTCCCCTTCACCAAACTGTCATCATGTACACTACCATCATCTCCTCCCCCAAACTGTCCTCATGTACACTTCCATCATCTCCTCCACCAAACTGTCCTCATGTACACTTCTCCCGGCTCCGCCACCAAACTGTCCTCATGTACACTTCCCCCATCTCCTCCCCCGAACTGTTCCTCTAGTTATTATATAACGAGTACATCTTAAGAGAGAAAATGACCATTGGCTAAAAAGAATCACTGGAACACAAACAAACATCTGTGCACGAGACAGCAACAGTGCACAGTGATTGTGGCAGTTATTGCTGTGTAATCAAGCGGAGATTCCCGATGTTCAGTTAACTTGCTTGAATAAATCCCAACACTGATATTAAGTCTCTAGAACTAAACAACATGCGGCGTGAAGTAATATCTTGAGCACTAGCGTCTGGATGTACTTTCCATCTAGTCAACTTACAAGCAGGACCATGCGCTAAGTAATGCACTTTAACTTTATAAAACTCTCCTACCCCTTTTTGGTAACCTATAACGCAGACATTTTTTTCACGCCCCTTTTAACTATACCCACACTTTCTTTGACACTGCAGATTGACAACGTGAAAATTGAAATGAAAGTTAAAGAAAATATTACGCACCATGCGCGTCTCTTTAACTTTAAAGGGGAATTTCTTTTGTCGCGGGTATCGGAAAGTTGATTATGTTTATTTATAGTATAACTTAGTCTGACAAGACCTATCGACCAACCTCTTAGGGAGAGGGTCGCCTTAGTGGTCACCAAAGGTCAAAGTTAGGCACCAGAGAAGAGTCAACCTCAGTTCAAGCACAAACATGAATTCCCTGAAGGATTCCTAGGGCCGCCCAGAGCACCGCAGCGGGCCGCATGTGACCTGTGTACCGCAGTTTGCCCCTCTCAATATATGTAGTTATGACTCGAAGTATGACAATCTAAATATATGAGCCTTTATGAATCTATAAATATTTTAATGCTATCATCATTACTTCGTTTATATTATAATTTATTTATGTGAGTAAATTTTGTCCCGTTTCTCCATTGGGAGCACCGTGTGGATTGTTTACATAAGTTACACTTTTTAAAGTGCTCAATTGTGTTTGAAGTAGACGGCTGATTGGGGCAATATATAGGAAACAATCTTGAAGGGATTTCCCAGAAGTCTTGGTCAGAGACATTTCAATCTTTAAAACAAGAAATTGAAAAATACAGCATGTGGAATAACGTTTTAATACAAATAATAAAACATTAAAGATGGACTCGGGGGCAGATTAAGTCTGCATGGAACTTTAGATACAATGTTTGCTAGCAGCTAATATAAGACTGTAACTTGTAGCTATTCAGCCAAAAAGATTATTCATGAAAAAACCGAACACAAAGAAATAGCTGTGTAAAAGACTATTTAAAAAATAAAAAGACAAATGAAAAAAAATTCATTATTCATGAGCAAGTCTGCGGCGTATGCTACGCCGTGGGGTGTATCTAGTATGTTTAAAAAAATCAACAACTCTGCAGTGTGGTAAATGAATCTGAAGGTGAAATAACTGAAAATTTCAAAGAGGAGATTATAACTGGGCATCGATAATCCCTTGAAAACGAACCCCAGCGTTACTTCACTGAACTGAAAGAAGAAGAAACTACATAGAAATGAAATCCATTCTCTGCTTCACTTGATGTAGTCAGCATTCCTAAAAAAAATAATAATAAGATGAACTATTGGATTGCGGAATGATTCTTCAGCACGTAACATGATTAATGAAAAATTGCTCACACAAGAATTGTGTGGTAAATATCATTCGAACCACAAAGTCACGATGCTTGCTTTTCGAGGAGTTCCGTTTTTGTCTGCATATCTCGCCAAGAGAAATAAATGAAGTACATTTTGAGAAATGAGGTTAGCGATAAACACAATTCACCGTGAATTTTGGGACTGGCAGCAACATGAACTTTCAATCATCGCAATAAATTAATTATTAAACAAATTTAAAATAAAATTGTTTTAAAATTCTTTTTTTTTAAATATAATTTTTTTTTAAATCCTTAATTAAAAAATGTCAATTGTGTCGGGGGTCACGGGTCAATTGACTTTCATAAAAATGGATGTAACAAGAAACAGCTTGGGAACCTGTGTCCTAGAGTGATAGGGTCCTCTAAGACAGTGCTTCTCAAAGTGGTGGTCCGCGGACCGGTGCCTGTTCGTGGGCAATCCGATGCCGGTCCGCAGAAGTTATTAAAAAAGGACAGAAAAAAAAATGTCAGTGCAGGGAAAATAGTGCGCCGGTCCCTAGTACAAAGGAAAAAATTCCTGCCGGTCCGCCATACTAAAATGTTTGAGAAGCACTGCTCTAAGAAACCAGCACTTTTATTTACTCATGCTTCTCGAATAGGGTCCTCCAAAACAGAAATTTTATTAACTCACACCTCACATCACCACAATATCAATTGTCACATGGGCTCCAATAATGAGTATAGACAAGGGACTTGTGGGTAATGTGCCGTGCCCTTATTGACTCGTTTGAGGATCCGCCAAACCTGCCTTAGCGTGATGACGGGCTGATGCTATCTGTTCGTTAATAGATGTGCTGAGGGTTGACAGGTTTTAGAACTAACTTTCTACATGCACCTGGTCCAATGCTAAGAATTACTGAGATGTGTCATTGGAAAAGTATACTGACTACATGTAGAGCAAGGTTATTCATTATTCATACCATACTGACTACATGTAGAGCAAGGTTATTCATTATTCATACCATACTGACTACATGTAGACACAGATGTTCCAGTATTCATACTATATTGACACTGTATAGACAGAGATGTTCCAGTATTCATACTATATTGACAGTATATAGACAGAGATGTTCCAGTATTCATACTATACTGGAGACTACTATATGTAGGCTAAGTATGTTTTACTACTCATACCATATTGACTATAAGTAAAATACATATATGTCTGTACTTTCAAGAGTAGTGCAAACCCCCGGCTTATTTTCATCTCAACAACACAGTTTTCATGATTTCGTGTTTGATCTGTCAGGCAATTGGTTAAAATGAAAGCATCCTATTTGATAGGATTGTGTGGAAAAATTAGTGGGTTGGTGCGAGCTCAATAATTTATACTGCAGAGTGCGTGTGTCGGGTGGGGGTCTGACGACATTTCAGGGGGGGGGCGGTGTCTGGAGACAGCAGTCCCTTAGCAAATACATTTTACCTTTAGGTAAACAATGTTGAGCTACGGTGGGGGGGTGGGGGGGGAAGGGGGGCAGCTTTCAGATTCGTAAATATAAGAATCTTCAGTTTTTTTCCTTCGCGAATTGTTTAAGTTTCATCAAATTAGACAAAAGGATTTTGCTTGTTGCATGTTTATTTGCAATCACAGGACAGTAACCACAAAACAAACGACCTGGAAATGAAAATTACTTCAGGTTAAACCCCAGGAGCGAGACGGTGACCTTTTCATCGACTGTTAAAATGTTTACTTTAAAACTTTAATGAGCAAATACTGTCAACTACCTAGCCCACTCTCTACTTCGAGGAAAAATAAAAACAAAAGCCACCTTAATATATTTTAATAACTTCTCATTTGTGGCTGAAATATTTTGTCGTCTTGTGTTCCAATAACATCTCCAACACACATATTTGCATGTCTCACCGTGTATCCTAGTCCTAGGTAGTGCAACTAAGACGTTCATACGTTATTGAGTGGCGTACGCTGAACAGGCCGAATAACTAGTTATCTCTCATTCGACGGGGTGGGGGAGAGGGGGTGTAATTAGTGGCGAATTGGGTATCGGCGGATCAGTGTACATGGACAGTGGAGGTACCAAACTATGTAAGCCAGTGTCTGATTTGTAAGCCAAATACTTATGCAATGCTGTGATTATATGACATGTTTATTGATATCTTCTTCATATAGCCATTGGGCACATGTTAAAAGTTCATCATCAGAAGTAGTCCATAATTTGCCCATTTGAAAGAAAAACGAACAATATGTTATATAGTTTTTGGTTGAATTTTTCTCAACATTTTATTCAAAACAAAACTGTAAAGCTGTTTTTGATCACAGAAACTTTTGAGTAAAAAAAAGTTAGTATTGAACTTATAAATAAATAGTATTCAAAGTTATAAATAGGAAAAAAAAATGAGCATTTCATGTGTCACTTGTAAACAAAATCCACAATCCCCTAAAGGCAATAGATCACAAACAAAGCAATGTTATCACATGAAAACACTGGCCAGGATTTGACCCAATTAGTAAGGCAATAACAGCATTAACAAAAGTACAGGTATGACAGGACTATAGAAAAGTCCTCTGAGGAAATACATTGTAAACAATACTAAAGGATTCTCAAGTGCATGGAATGTGACATTTGTTAACTGTAAGACTAAAAGACAAAAACGTATCAAACAAAATATTTAAGCGTGGTTGTAAAATGTTCAATGTTAAAGTAACAAAAAAAAGTCATTAGAAAGGAGAAAATGTTTTAACTTATTTACAAAAAAAGTAAAGTCTACTAGACCTTAAGGTAAACAAACTACAAAAAATGTCAAATACAAAATGAAATGATTTTCTCTAGATGTTATAAAATAAAATATTCCTGGCACGGCAGAACATCAAATCATAGAATATTGACTTGTCTGGAATAAGACATGATTTGTGTGATCTGTAGTCGTGGGTCCATTCAAAAACTAACTTATCTTCCCCCACATCAATTGTTTTAAAATTAAAAAAACAAAACTTTTCCCATAAGACTGATGGATTGAGATCCTAGGAAAATAGTGGGACACTTACGAGCAAAAAAACCTTTTAAAATACATTCTGAACAACAAATTATAAAATGGTTGCTTATTTTGCGCAAGAAAGTTAAAGGAAAATTCATATACATAGAAGTGTATCTTCATAATATTCTGACATGATATAAGAAAAATTTTCAATTACAATTACAAACCTATTTTTGAAATTCTACAAGACTTTAGGTATTCTTAAAAATAGATCTAAAATATGAATTAAAACAGTTTCAGGTTTAGAAGTTTCATTCTTTTGTTAAGTCATTTCATATAATATGGATAATTTTAAAAGATTGATTAAATCAAACTTAAGTGAGCCAGATGTTTAAAAATTGGTAGCAAGTTGGACAGGCAAGCTTAAAAATTTGTATTTTGTTCTTTAATCTGAAAACCTGTGTTAACAACACATGAATTAAGAGTTTCATTTCCTTGATGGCTACTTGTGTAGTAAAAATTATTCCTGTTCTTTGTTGGTAAAACAATGATAGACAAATATAAAAATAATGAAATAAATATCTAAAACCATACTAAGCAAAATTCTTCAGAAAATGTTTTCTGTGAAGGTGAAATGTTTAAAAATACAACTGCCCGGCTGAGCAGTTAAAAATCATGTTTACTAAATAACTTGGTTGACAGACTATTTCTTCAGGCACAAAAAAATGAAATGTTCCTTTCGTTAAAAATAGGTGTACATATCCAGGGTGGTGAAAGGAAATGTCATTTTCAATTTTGGGTCAAGGTTGAATCAGCAGATGCTACTGCTCATTTTTAAAATTTTCACAACTAAATAAACTGGAACTAAAACATAAATACACAATGCAAGAGTTTTTTTTTGCAGTAACCAATAGAAAAAAAAACATTTCCATTTACAAGAGATTTGTGAATTCAGAGAATGAACAAGATCAGACTTACATGAACAGTGTTCAGATCATAAACGATTTTCATGGCATTTAAATTTTACATTTATATTTTAAAAAGTATTTCAATAGACAAATTCAACTTTCAAAGAAATCCCAAAAATATAAGGATGTTAAATATAGAGGAATTATCTAGAGTGAATATATAGAGGACTTATACAGAGTGATTATATAAGAGGAATTATCTAGAGTGATTATATAGAGGAATTATCTAGAGTGATTTTATAGAGAGATGGCTTTAAGAAAACATTTTTAAAATAATTAAAAAGCCTGCAGTTCATTTTGAAAAGTGACCTTAAATTAAGTATGTCAATATAGGAGGAACGATACTAAAAATGTGATTAAAATGTAATAATTGAATAAAAGTTTACCATGCAAAGTTGATTTTTAAAAAAAATATTGGAACCTGCATGTTACTAACTGTCCAAAACACTGCAGTAATTGTTTTAAAGTTATTCACGAACTGTTTTAAAATATTAAAATAATAGATCAGATAAAGGGAGATAATTATTGTAAAAGTTGTGGTAGATATCTGAATTCAATTTTTTAACTGCATTAACTTTAGCTTGAAATAAAACAGTATTTGCCTCTCAGCAACTAGCTCCATGCCATTACCACAGGGCCAATTGTTGAAATTTAACTTTGACAAAAACAATTTTGTGTTGACAAAAACAATTTTGTGTTGATGGTAATGTAGTCCCTTAAACTTACAAGAAAAAAAGACTTGAACATTTTAAATACAATTCTTTTGTTAAGTACAAATATAAAAGGGTTCGTAACATTTCAACACAACTGAGGATATTTATTGCAACATGTGAAAGACAATCTTAAGAAGAAAGTGTTGTCAGCAAGTTTTGTATACATGACAATTCATGTAAACATAAGTCTTGAAGAAAACAAAGAAAACTGGTTGTAATATTTAAAACCAACGTCTGCAACTTAGTTTTATGCATAACTTGGAAATAGGTATATACATACACCTTCATTTAATTAAACAATTCTCAGATTTGATACTTTCCTTGAAAACTTGCAGATACATCTTTAAGGCACTCTGCACCACCTGAATTGTTATGATGTTATCGGGAGACATCTGTCTTTAAATCTGAATATTGCCCTTAGCGTTCCGAGTCAAGGGGCGGTGGTGACGCATGGTGTCTGGAGAGTGCTGCCAGTACCAACAAGCCCGGCAGAGATACTTGAAGCACAGGAGATCTCGGCAGAAGTAGTTGCCGATGTGAGCATTGCACAAGCTACAGTTGGCGTCACCAAGGTAAGGGTCGACCTGAATCTGAAAATGTCAAGAAGATTGGACTGAGTGTCTAAAAGACAACATTCATGTCAAAGATCAAGGGCAAAGAAGCAAGTAGGGTGTATTTTTGCCAGGGAGTGATGTAGGAAATGAGGACTTGGTGCAAAAATTTAGGATTTATAAGAATAAGAGCATAAATTACTTGGCATTTAAATGTTAAACTAAAAAACTTTAAATAAAACTTGAAATATTTTTAAGACTAATGAAGTTTCAATTATAAACTGAAATACTCAGCTGTCTCAGAAACAAAACAAAAAAGATTTTTTTCACAAGTTTGGCGTTGATGCGATGGAGAACCAAATTTTGTTAATGCTCTCCAAATGTAGTTTGTGAAAAAATTTGTTCAAATAATGATCATGTACAATTTCCATTCCTGTTAATTAGTCATAGGTAAACTTACTAACAAATTATAAGTTGACATTTATTGATACAAACTTTTGAAAGTGCATTGCACTTGTAAAAAAACAGAAAACAGATTCATCGGTCAATTTTTTACAAATTTGTGACAGCTGATGATTGGGGGAGAGAATGAAATTCTAATTTCTTTCTAGATATCCACAAATCTTAGCAAATGAGTGACAGGCCATAAAGATGACCCATTGAAAAAATGTAATTTGATCAACATAATTTGTTTATACTGGTGTTAAATTTAAGACTAGCATAGATCAAATATTTTATGCTTATGGGACAACCATTAACTAATTATGTTCAGTTGTAAAATTCATAATTTTTCCTCTCATCTGAAAAATGAAAATTCCTGACTATGAAAAATGTGGCAACTCAACATTTTTATTACAAATTTAAAGTTTATAAAACGGTTTGATTCCATGAACACAAACATGCTATCTATCAAAAATATTTTTAAAAAGTAGAATAAAAAAACATGACGGTAAAATGCAACAGATAAATTAAAGTAAAACCATAATAAGCTACATTTATATTATTTTTAATTAATGTTTTAAGAATTCCCAACTAGCCTGGAAATCTCTAGACTATTTCTGGACTGGGAAAAATTTATTAAGTAATTCATGATCTTTTTCCCAATGAAGTGGCGACCATGTCTACACTAGTCTTTACCTTTTTGGTAAACTTGGGAGTTTTGATTTCCACAAATGCAGCTTGGACGGCTTTCATGTAACTCTTGCGATTGCTGAAGGAAACTCTTCCTGATCCTAGAGAAATTAATCTAAGAAAATTACATGGGTCATAAAGAGTGTTATCTTTTTTTTTCGTCTTAAGACTTCTCAGAACCTAGCATGTAAAAAATGTACCCTGTAATTTCATTCTAATATGAGCCAGTATAGAAATTGGGCTATAGATAATTCCATTATATATGCATTTTTTTACCCCCTTCCCCATATTATAAATCATGGAACCCAAATATGCATAAATTATGGAGGCAATCTACCTATAGTATATTTATACTCGTCTGAATTTATACCATCATGAGATATAAGACTGAATAAAAACCTACCGATAGGATATTTATGCTTGTCTGTATCTATTCCAGCATAGATGACATTACCAAACAAATCGCTCATGATGTTGCCTAGGGCCTCAGCTGTGATCATCCCATGGAGGGCCCCAACAAAAACAGTTTTGTTTGAGTCCAGCTTTGACTGAGGTGGGAAGCTGTGGTTGCTATCTGACAACACCCAAGGAATTACTTGGACCTGACAAAATATTTGAATCTCAAGTAACAAAGTAATAAGAATAATTAAAGCGATGATTAAATTAGACAGAACAAGACAACAAAAATTGTTGGAAAAAATGAGCAATGTAGTTGTCTCTGCTACTAAAGTTTCCAGACAACTACTAAATATAAAATTTTATGACACAATTGGCTCTAATCATCGAGTGATCCTGAAATGCTAAAACTAACCCAAGCATGTTTGTTGTGCAATGTGATCTGGACAAAAAAACACTAATAAAACCAGATAAAATTCCTAATATCTAATTACAAAGTACGATTTTTCTAAATACATGTAATTATTGTTTTTGTTTTAGGCTAATGCAGAATAATGGATATTAACACACTTATATGTTACAGAAATTTAAATATTGGTTGAATAAATGTGTGGTATGTAAGGATGTGGGGGGACAGGGTATCTATCACTCTTGGTATTCTTATACGTTTTTTTACTTGAATTAATAGTTTGTTCCATAACTTGAACTGATGACTTGTATATTCAGCATAATTAGATTAAGAAAAAAAACTATAAAAAATGCACAAGTAGGGGAACCCATGCATCAATAAAGTTTTATCTGAAATTTATTTAAGCCATATTACATTCTAGATGAACCTCTCTCCCAGGCAATCTGACTGCATTTAAATTTTATGAGCAATGAATGGGTTTTCATGATGAAAAGGAAAAGGAGTGTCACAAAAACATTAAATTAAATGATACAAAGTCCAAGCTCACTATTAATTTCTTCTCTGAATAAAATTGTGTTTTTCTCTCAATTTAGAGATGATAAAAATATATATATATATATTTCCAAATTAAGGTTTTAAGAAAGTGATTAGACAGTGATGAAATGTTCCAGCTGATGGGATGTACGTATAGAGTGCTAGACTATGATGCAGTTAATATCAGAAAATCTTGAAAAGAGAAGTTTTCAAGAGATCAGAAGGGAAAGTGAGGAGATAAAATTATTAGATTGCAATACCTCCTTTGAGCGCATTCTTCTGGATGAAATTTTGTAGAAAAAATCTCCATTGCTGAAGTCATGAGTGCAGGCCAGGAGAAGAGAACGGACAGACTTCTCCACGTCAAACAAAAGGTACACGTAACCTGGTAAGAAAATGGTGACCAGAGTACCGATATTTTTACCTGAATGTTTTTTTTAAATATTAAATCACCAGCATAACTTAATCTTTAAAGGAAATATTTTATACAAAACTGAAACGGATTCTTTAAAATGAAACCCGGAAAGTGAAATTAATCTTACCATCTTTGCCTGGCCATTCCACCTTTAGGTGTCCATACTTGTTGAATGCTGCCTGGAGTCCAGCTGTAGATATTAACACAATGAATTGAGTTTTAGTTATTTTGTCATCTAATGTTGAATTTTATTTCAATTATTAGCTACACATATCATGTTGTGGTCTGATTTTGTTCTCTCATGTGAAATTGCGAGTTACATTGTATTAGCTAACTCATGTTATGTTCTGTTCTAAAGATATCCTGTGTTAAGTCTGTTAGTAGCTGTGAATGTGTTATAACTGAAGTCAACTCACATTCAGTGATGTCCCATGGAACTCCGCCAAGAAAAACCTTGCAGGAATAAACTGGATTCTTGTGGTTCCGAGGGGGAAGATGGCCACTCCAGGTGCAGCTTGCCTCACTCACAGCTCCAAACACAAGTTTTATTTCATTAAACTTATAAACACTTCCAAACATTAAATTAGTGAAAACTCATGACATCTCAAAGCTCACTATTATCTAACAAATTTAACATATTAAAAAGGTTTCATTCAAAGCAACAACATATTTTTACTAGGGCTGTTTTACTGTTACGGTTAATTTAAATGTAATCGTTAACTTTTTAAAAAATGTCAAAAGTTTAATTAATAGTTAATTTGGATTAAAGCCAACAATTGAATTGTATGGTGTCATAAGTATCATTTATTAAAAGAGATAATTTAAAATACTTGTTGAAAATCGAAATAACACTGGAATTTCTTCTTTATGTGACATCTTTTAACCAACAACGCAAACAGACAAGTGTATTGACATTTGATTCAAGGGATGAGCGGGTCTTATTGACAATATAACCAGTAAAGCTGAACAATTGTTCACATAGCTTTAGATTGTCTAAGCTGAAGTTTCCGATACTGTAGTGGATGTTTGGTTTGCAGGTGATATGAGAGCGAAGTGTTAGAACCTTGGTAGCAATGTTCCCTTTAAGCAGAGCGGCTGCACAGATATTTGACCTACGCCACGCAGGAGTTTAGACTCACCGCGCAGCAAATTTTGTAAAATATTGCACAAAAAATGGATGTGCAACTTTGCACACACAATTTTTTCTTAACTTTGCACACGGACCAACGAAGCCTAGACTTAGAGGGAACATTGCATGGTAGGCAAACGATTTCTCTTAATGGACACAAAAACCATTATCAACATTTTAAACATTCACGTCCGTCAATATTTTAAAACCAAAATATTCATTTAATCGTCCGGAAATTAGTTTTTATCGGCAGCCTAAATATTTTACTTTTTTACTTCCAGTACATATATAAGTGGTGGGTCGATTAATCGTTTTTAAAAAATTTAATTGTTAAAATTTTTAACAATAAATTGAGAAATCAATAGTTAATTTCAGCAGCCCTAATTTTTAATATTTATAAATAAATTAAATTTTTATAGATGATATGGGAGAAGCTCTGGATACAAAATACAAAAATTATGGCCTGAAAACAAATACTAAAATATTTTTTAGTGGATTTTAAAAAGCTGTACTAAAATGGAACTTAAGTATAAAAACAATCATTAAATATGAACGACTGCTTAGAAAAATGAAGTTTTGTGAAGCTGGCAAAATTGTAAGTTTAATATTACATTTACAATTTAAATACAAATTTATTTTCAAATACAACTGCCAAGTTCTCAAAACTATATTTTATATTCTCTAAGTTGACATTAAAAATGTTGACTAGTCTAACTGCAGATAAGAAGACAATGTCAATATACAAAAATAAGCTTCATGAACAGATTTACATCAAATGAACTGTTCCTACCTGCAGCATTTCTGTGTAAACGAGCAGCTCTCTCTATGGCAAATGGATCCAGGTTTGAAAAGTAGGAGATATTTGAGCCAAGGTTTGAACCACTCCAGCCTATACGATCATTTATGGATCGAGACCTGGGGGGACAAAAAACATTGTGTTAGATCAGTTGATATTTTTCTCTAACCACTAATTAATTGGACCAACCATATGTCTTTTTTCATAACATTTTTTTCCCTTCAAATTTAATACCAACATCTCTAAAAACTTACTTGCGAGGAAAGGATCCTTGATTATCATAATTAGTTTTGGTAACTGGGTCAAGGTAAGCTTGGGTCCCAAGGGTCACTGCATTCTGTAAAGAAATTTAAAAAATATGTAAATATGTATTTTAAAAATCTGGTGTAAGAAATGAAAGAAAATAATAATTATGAGACATTGGAAAAGTTTAAAGCATAAAACAATACACAATGAAGATAAGACTCAACCACTCAGCAAAGTGATTATAAAATTGAACACATAAAAACTTTTTAAAAAACTTTCTATTAAAATGTTAGCCCTAAAGTTAGTTATAAAAATGTTGGTCCTAAAGTAAATTTAAGTACTTGTATTGATGCATAAAATTAAATAAAACACATTCCAATCAACATTTATATGACATATTTGAAAAATTCTAATACATATGAGACCTCAAGGGAAGTAAGGGGCTAAGTTACATAATATTTTTAAAAATTTATTCCCCATATTTGATAGAGGGTCAAAAAAAGAATGTTCTAAATGTAATTTTATGGGAAAATAATGTTTGAGACACTATGAAAAATGCAAATGTATTTTGTTTAGGAATGATTATAGTTTTTTGAGCTTTAAAACTTAAATATCTCAAAACTACAAAAATGACACATAGATAATGTCCCATATAAGCTCATACTATTCTCTTCTTACTATTGCTCTCCTGGATAGATAATGTCCCATATAAGCTCATACTATTCTCTTCTTACTATTGCTCTCCTTGACTCTTTGGATTTCACTACAGCTAAGTTTTTATTTTTATTTCTTTATATTCGTTTTATTTGTATACTACTTGTTCGTTGAGGAAGGCTCTTTGCCAAAACATTCGCTTTTTTTTTACGTCCTGTCAGGCTCACTCATATGCTCTTTACAAGTTATCCATCTATTACTCTATAAGCCTGATTGCAGTCTCACCCATATTTTGTTAAAAAAATGTCACATAGCCATTTCTTCCATTGGGAAGTTACATGCTACAAAATGTTTGGCAGAATAAAATTGAGTAAGGTAAGGTTATTAGATAATGAGGTTAAAGGAATAGCATTTTCCACTGACCATCATTTCAATCAGGACTGCATCATCGACCTGAGTGCTGCCTCCATACTTGTTGTACTCTGTTGGTGACCTGGGTGGGGTGGGAGGTGCCTGAATGGCCCGCATGCCCTGGTGTTTGTTGAGCAGGTTTGAATACAACTTTTTCTCAATGGGAGACAACGAGGCATCGCTGTGAGGACTTGTCTGAAGTCCTATGGACTGATACCCTGTGGTCTGAAGTCCTGTAGTATCACTATGGATACAAAAACATGATATTAATCAATACTGTGAATTTTAAAAAATTTAAATAACATTTTAAACACGCATGTTATTAGTAATACATACGTCTGCTGATGTTTTGATAAAAGATTCTGGTAAAGAATTTTTTCTGTTGGAGACAATGAAATGTCACTAGGAGGACTGTACATTGATAGATAATCACTGAAATGAGAAATACAAATAAGGAATTCAGGAAGGAATTATTGTATAGTTGTTTTAGGGGCCGTCCATAAAGTACATCACGCTATTTTTGACCATTTTTACACCCCCCACCCCGTCACAAATCTCGGGGAACTAAAGTACGTCACACTTTCGAAACAAGAATGTTTTTTATTAAGAAAATTAAAATTTAATATAGAACACTGACGTCACACATGGCCGGACCCCTCCTCCCCCCTGTCACACTTTCTTACACCCCCCCCCTCTGGAGCATGACCTACTTTATGGACGGCCCCTTAGCAAAATTCAGCAGTAATATTTAGAAATTATGAATGGGTAACATCCCATTAGGAAAGTGTAAGCAGCATTTACTGTAGCAGAATCAGTTACAATCATAATAAAGATTTTTTTAACGTAATGATAAAACTTTTATTTTTAAAATTTACATGTACTTGGATTTAATACTAATTCTCTAAATTTTCTGTTCAAATTTCATTACTTAGTAAATTTTGGCTGAATGATTGACAGTTTAAATCTTAATAGTCAACAAGTGTCAGGATCATATATTAACCAAAAAACATTTTTTTTAAAAAGTCATCACTCAAAATTTACAAGCAAATTCTAGGTTATTTCTTCACACAAATGATTGCTCTAGTCTAAATAATGTTCCAAATCAAGTCCTAACTACTGACCTATTGTTGGACACATTTCGTTGAGGTGTAGCTTGACTATCAGAAGTAGCCTGGAAAGCTGAAGGGTTGAAGGCATTCTCACCAAAAAGCTGAAAGTTTCCTGAAAATGGAAATGAATAAGGTGTTTTTAAACTCAAAAGACAACAAAGAGAACATTTCTCTGAAATTAAAAAGTTTAACTTATCTAAAGATATCTATTCTATTAGGCTTTGATCCTATGTTAGTTATTCCTCTTTGAATCACAAATTCACATTCAGAAAATTGTAAACCAAATACCATATGATGGTGGTGCAGTTGGCATTGTTGGAGCTAGAGTGGTGCTAGCAGGTGACGGGTTGGGTGTTGGTCCTACGCTGTAGGTGGTGTTGTTGCAGCAGGTGAACGCTGCCGACTGAGACAGAGGTACGTTGGCATAGCTCAGCACTGACTGGAGTTCTGGTGTTGGATGAGGACAATAGTTATGGCAACCTGGATCTAGAACAGAATCAGTTTTGATTTTAACAATGAATTGTTGAAATTTATTGTAACACAACTAACCAAGCCATGTAAGGCCTCTAACACAGATTGTGTTTAATAGAACTAACCAAGCCATGTAATGCCTCTAACACAGATTGTGTTTAATAGAACTAACCAAGCCATGTAATGCCTCTAACACAGATTGTGTTTAATAGAACTAACCAAGCCATGTAATGCCTCTAACACAGATTGTGTTTAATAGAACTAACCAAGCCATGTAATGCCTCTAACACAGATTGTGTTTAATAGAACTAACCAAGCCATGTAATGCCTCTAACACAGATTGTGTTTAATAGAACTAACCAAGCCATGTAATGCCTCTAACACAGATTGTGTTTAATAGAACTAACCAAGCCATGTAATGCCTCTAACACAGATTGTGTTTAATAGAACTAACCAAGCCATGTAATGCCTCTAACACAGATTGTGTTTAATAGAACTAACCAAGCCATGTAAGGCCTCTAACACAGATTGTGTTTAATAGAACTAACCAAGCCATGTAATGCCTCTAACACAGATTGTGTTTAATAGAACTAACCAAGCCATGTAAGGCCTCTAACACAGATTGTGTTTAATAGAACTAACCAAGCCATGTAATGCCTCTAACACAGATTGTGTTTAATAGAACTAACCAAGCCATGTAATGCCTCTAACACAGATTGTGTTTAATAGAACTAACCAAGCCATGTAATGCCTCTAACACAGATTGTGTTTAATAGAACTAACCAAGCCATGTAATGCCTCTAACACAGATTGTGTTTAATAGAACTAACCAAGCCATGTAATGCCTCTAACACAGATTGTGTTTAATAGAACTAACCAAGCCATGTAATGCCTCTAACACAGATTGTGTTTAATAGAACTAACCAAGCCATGTAAGGCCTCTAACACAGATTGTGTTTAATAGAACTAACCAAGCCATGTAAGGCCTCTAACACAGATTGTGTTTAATAGAACTAACCAAGCCATGTAATGCCTCTAACACAGATTGTGTTTAATAGAACTAACCAAGCCATGTAATGCCTCTAACACAGATTGTGTTTAATAGAACTAACCAAGCCATGTAATGCCTCTAACACAGATTGTGTTTAATAGAACTAACCAAGCCATGTAATGCCTCTAACACAGATTGTGTTTAATAGAACTAACCAAGCCATGTAAGGCCTCTAACACAGATTGTGTTTAATAGAACTAACCAAGCCATGTAATGCCTCTAACACAGATTGTGTTTAATAGAACTAACCAAGCCATGTAATGCCTCTAACACAGATTGTGTTTAATAGAACTAACCAAGCCATGTAATGCCTCTAACACAGATTTATATAGGTATACAGTAAAGATCAACATTACAGTGTACTAGAACTGACTCTCCTGTTGGTCTTGCACATTTACCTTTCAAATACTGTTGTTGCAATTGTTGAAGCTGTTGCTGCTGTAACTGCTGTTGTAACTGCTGTTGCTGCAATAACTGTTGCTGCTGCTGCTGTTGCTGCTGCTGCTGCTGTTGGACTGATGGATTTGTCAAGTTGTTTACTTCCAGTGTGTTATCAAGAATTGCATTGATTCGACGTAATATCTCCATATTATTGGGAATACCTGACTGGCCTTGATCATTTTCATAATTGTCCTTTGATGCCTGGTCAGCACTCTGAAAAGAAATTATCTCCTGTTGTAGACACTTCATTTACATTTTTAATTAAGTACCTCAACAAACTTTCTGGTGAATTGATTTCAGAACTTGATAAAATAAATAGAAGAGGAGATCAGGGCTTGGAACTTCAATTCCCTATCAATACATTTTAAATACAAAATGAATTCCATTTTTAAAAATCCACAACCAACAGGGGAAAATTTGTTCGCTTTCAATAGTGTCTTTTAAAAAACTTCAGGGGTAAATTTTTCATACCTTTCTGAAATTATTTTACATGTAATAACTATGATGATGATTATGATCTCTTTTTAGAACTAACTGCCCATGCTTTGTCCAGCACGCTAACAACACTCTGATCTACAAAACTTAGATTAAATGAAAAGTCTTTAAATTCTTCTAAAATGATTCTTTGTCATAATGTTATCTATGCTTTAACAAACTTAAATATTTAGACTAAAAACTTTAAAAAATGGACTTTTCATAAATGTAATAACTGAAGTGTATGGATTACACCAGAAATAGCTTCTGAATTTATGAGCTTTGAATTTTGGCTTTGATTAGATCAATAAGGCAAATGAAATGTCCCTTTAAACTTTTCATATTCTTAAATCTAAAGGCAGGTTGACTTCATTTTTAAATTTTTTTACAATTAATGATAATTCAAATTAAAAGAAATGGAAAATCTTCTGTAGGCTATTGGCAAATAGGCAATAGGCTTTTATATGGCTAATATACTGTATATATTTTGGTTGAACTGTTTTGAAAAAGACTTTACATTATTTTATAAAATTTAACATTTTCCTCATTTAAAAATTGAAAAATAAATTTATAGTGCTTTTAGCTTAAATTTGACTTTGTAATTTTTAAACAAAATAACATGTAGTTTGTAGAAACGTAGACGTAGGTAAAAAGGTGAAGTCCAGCATGGTTTAAATTTATTTTATAGATTTAATTTTTTTTTATTTCTTTGAATTAAAGTGAGGTTTTTTTTCTTCTTTTTTTCTCCAAATCAGCACTTCGTAATTTTAGCAAAGCATTAAAAGTTTAAGGATAAAAATAAAAGATTCTCAACAAAATTATGTCAAAATAAGGCTAACACTAAAAGACTAAAACCAGACATCAATTAATATTAGAATTTTCAAAATGGGGAAAATTGTAGTAAGCAACTAACATGATTCTTTAAACTGAATTAAAGTTCTTGCTTTTAGACTCACAAAAAATAATTGCGTGAGCCTGCGTCTAATTTAACTTAACTGCGCTAACTTAATAATATACTCAAATTCATGCAAGCTTTTATTTTTATATTTCTTATTTCTAGCAGAGAGTTTGTAACTTTTTTTGGTTAAGGGGAAGCAAATCAAGAAATAAAGCTACAATTTCAATTGGCAAAGATATCGGAATGATCCACACAATTTCGCTACTTTCATTCGTTTCAATTTAAAACCTTTATTTAACGAGGGTCTCACTTACCGTAGCAGATGTAGCCATGACGTCACGAACCAAATGTGGATTTATTTTATTTTTTAAATTATTCCAAATTTTTCGTATTGTTTAGCTTTTTAAAAATGTGTTAAACAAACATCTTTAATCTAAATCTATTAATTATTATGCAGCACAATTCGTGTGAAGATCTTGAAAAGGAAATTCCTTTGATATTTGAAATACCGGGTCACCCGGTACTATGATTAAAACTAAACTTTCTTCACTTCACCCGGTCAGTTCTCAATTTTAATCTTAAATCCAGTTCACCTTCTGCTAGTAACACTTCAACTGAATGCGAAACATCTTCCCGCAAGTCCATGACTTTTATAGCTGAAGCCGAGTTGAAAAGTGCTCACTACACAGGGGTGAACAGGCTTGTAAACTTACCTTCGACACTCCACGTGAATCTGAGGCGAAAAAAAAATCACCTGCTGACCCTATCTTCTGATGGGAGGAGGTTATTTCCCCTCGGTCATTGTTTGTCCAATCACAGATATTGTCACAGGTGCAGTAGGCTTAGGCCAATTTATTTTCTTTACAAAACATACATTTGGATTACAATATTATCATTGTTTTGTTGGAAAAAATTATAAATATTCTTAAGTGTCTAAAACACTTTTAAATACAATTGAAAAAAAAAGTGAACCATTGTGAACAGTTTTTTGGGTTTTATTGAATTATTTTTTATTTATTTTTATTTATTTATTTATTTTTTAGTTCCGTTGTACAGTTCTATTAGAAAGTTTAAACAACTTTTTTTTAAAAATCCCATCGGCATCGGTTTAAACCTAGTTTAGCCGGCCAGTAGAAACCCTTTCCCGGGGTGTGGCCGCTGTGCTACTCAGAGCCACAGGTGAGAGCTGGGTGCCAGATGGGGACCAAAGGTAGCGAATTACCCCAAAATGAGTACAAATGATCCCCATCCAGAGGTGTTACCACTCACATCGAAACCCCATTCATTTATTTAAAGCAGGTAGAAAAAAAAGTTTATTTTTAAATCTATGGGGCCGTCCATAAATGACGTCACGCTCCTAAAAGGGGGGGGGGAGGATCACACTTTTGTGACGATGCGTGACGTGGGGGAGGGAGGGGGTTGAAGAAATGTGACGTCACCTCAAAAGGGTAACTTTAAATAAAAATTCCACTGAAATATTTGGTCGCTTACAATTTATTTAAAGACTTTATCTTTTCTTTTTTTATTTTTAAAACAGTGCTTCTCAATGTGCCGGTCGGTAGGCCATCAGACGCTGGTTGGCGTAAGCTATCAAGACACGAAAATTAAATCTAATTATAATCCTTAAGTTTGAGAATCCACAAGATAACATATGAAATTGTTACACTGCGTCGTTTGATGTTGACATCAAAGCATTTGTAATGTAACCGGAGCTCCGTTTGGTTCTCTCATGGCAAGAGTCGTCGATTTTTTTGGCCAAAATATACAAGTTTATGTGTGCGTTTATGGGCCCCCCAACCCCCAGACTCTAGGTCCTGCTCACATGACTCGGAGATTTGGAGGAGAGTCGTTAGCCCCCCCCCAAAATGCTCCTGGTGAGTTTTACAAGCATGACAAGTGTCTAAAAATGATCTAAATAGGATAGGATTATGTGTATATATTTTCAGTCAAAACGACACGGAATATCGTTTTTCTTTAAAAGGGGAGGGGAGGGGGATCTATTTGATAAAATGAAAAACGTTTTAAGTTTGATATAATTGTTCGATTGGTTTTTGGTCAAACTCCCCTGGCCATTCTAGTCTTCTTGATTCTAGATATAATTGTAAATGAGCCCATTTAAAATTAGTCAACTATTCATTAACTTTATTGAATGCATCAAATTCTTGGCATCGCAATTCGAGAGGAGCACAAAACAACTTTTCTTCTTAGCTCAGTTTTTAAGGCATTAATTTTAAATATCACAGAAAGGATACTTCATACAGACAAGTCATGTGGATTAAGACTATTGTCAATCGTGTCATTATAAATGAAAGTAGGGTGGATTTAGGTGTCTTCGTATAGTACGTAGGTAAGAAATCTACATAGTTGTCAAATTTTTAAAAAATGCATTTTCTGGAAGGAACCGGTTCAATAATGGGCATATGTTCCAAGCGTACACGTACACATGACGTATTTTAATATAGCTAGTTGATTGTAGTGGATGTTATATGTCCCAAATGAGTCTGCATTACCCCCAAGAATTCCCTTTTGACCCCAGATGAGGTTATTTACCTCCGTTCGCCGACCTCTTTCCTACGGGATGCCTGTCAGTCAATTGAGGGATTTTTTAAAAATAAATTTTTAAAATGTTATTTTTAAATAATTTCTTTTCTTAACAAAGACGTTAACCAAGATGATTAATAGTCAATGTTTAATTTGTATGCATTAAAATAAAATATAATCTGAGGATGTTAAACACAGTTCGTTTTCTGAAGGCCGGTTAAACGTTTTTAAAAAATGCTTCACGCGGGTTACGATATTACAATATAGATCTTCACTAAATAAATAATACATACTTAAATGACAATAAAAGTGATTTGGAACATACTTATTTTCAAATAGAAAATAAAGTGGGGTTTTTTAGGGTGGGGGGGGTCAAAGATTTGTGACGTATTTTTAGAGGGGGAGGTCTAGGTTTTTGTGACGACGCGTGACGAGGGGTGGAGGGGGTAAAAAATCGGCAAAAATCGCGTGACGTCATTTATGGACGGCCCCTATAACCAACCCATGACATATTTCTTATAAACTTTTTTTAATTCTACGAAATTTTATATCCAGCAGCGTAGCGTGGGTATGTGTCGCCCGGGGAAGAACTCAGGTTTGCCCCCCCCCCGGGGAAAATACATATATGCTCTACATTCTAAAGGAAAGTTTTTTAGAAAGTAATAATAAGCAAACTATTCAGGAAAGCTTTAATTTTTTTTTAAATAATAAAATTGAGGTTTCTGCTTTTCTTCATGGCACAATCTTTAATGTATCAATGTTGTCAGCCATGCCATGACACAATCTTTAATGTATCAATTTTGTCAGCCATGACACAATCTTTAATGTATCAATGTTGTCAGCCATGCCATGACACAATCTTTAATGTATCAATGTTGTCAGCCATGCCATGGCACAATCTTTAATATATCAATGTTTTCAGCCATGCCATGACACAATCTTTAATGTATCAATGTTGTAAGCCATGCCATGACACAATCTTTAATGTATCAATGTTGTCAGCCATGCCATGCCACAATCTTTAATGTATCAATGTTGTCAGCCATGCCATGACACAATCTTTAATGTATCAATGTTGTAATCCATGACATGAGACAATCTTTAATGTATCAATGTTGTCAGCCATGACACAATCTTTAATGTATCAATGTTGTCAGCCATGCCATGACACAATCTTTAATGTATCAATGTTGTCAGCCATGACACAATCTTTAATGTATCAATGTTGTCAGCCATGCCATGCCACAATCTTTAATGTATCAATGTTGTCAGCCGTGCCATGACACAATCTTTAATGTATCAATGTTGTCAGCCATGACACAATCTTTAATGTATCAATGTTGTAAGCCATGCCATGACACAATCTTTAATGTATCAATGTTGTCAGCCATGCCATGACACAATCTTTATTGTATCAATGTTGTCAGCCATGCCATGACACAATCTTTAATGTATCAATGTTGTAATCCATGACATGAGACAATCTTTAATGTATCAATGTTGTCAGCCATGACACAATCTTTAATGTATCAATGTTGTCAGCCATGCCATGACACAATCTTTAATGTATCAATGTTGTCAGCCATGACACAATCTTTAATGTATCAATGTTGTCAGCCATGCCATGACACAATCTTTAATGTATCAATGTTGTCAGCCATGCCATGACACAATTTTTAATGTATCAATGTTGTCAGCCATGACACAATCTTTAATGTATCAATGTTGTCAGCCATGCCATGACACAATCTTTAATGTATCAATGTTGTCAGCCATGACACAATCTTTAATGTATCAATGTTGTCAGCCATGACACAATATTTAATGTATCAATGTTGTAAGCCATGCCATGACATAATCTTTAATGTGTCAAAGTGTTCAGCCATGCCATGGCACAATCTTTGATGTATCAATGTTGTAAGCCATGCCATGACACAATCTTTATTGTATCAATGTTGTCAGCCATGACACAATCTTTAATGTATCAATGTTGTCAGCCATGACGCAATCTTTAATGTATCAATGTTGTCAGCCATGACACAATATTTAATGTATCAATGTTTTCAGCCATGCCATGACATAATCTTTAATGTGTCAAAGTGTTCAGCCATGCCATGGCACAATCTTTGATGTATCAATGTTGTAAGCCATGCCATGACACAATCTTTAATGTATCAATGTTGTCAGCCATGACACAATCTTTAATGTATCAATGTTGTCAGCCATGACATGACACAATCTTTAATGTATCAATGTTGTCAGCCATGAAACAATCTTTAATGTATCAATGTTGTCAGCCATGCCATGACACAATCTTTAATGTATCAATGTTGTCAGCCATGACATGACACAATCTTTAATGTATCAATGTTGTCAGCCATGACACAATCTTTAATGTATCAATGTTGTCAGCCATGCCATGACACAATCTTTAATGTATCAATGTTGTCAGCCATGACACAATCTTTAATGTATCAATGTTGTCAGCCATGCCATGGCACAATCTTTGATGTATCAATGTTGTAAGCCATGCCAAGACTCAATCTTTAATGTATCAATGTTGTCAGCCATGACACAATCTTTAATGTATCAATGTTGTCAGCCATGACACAATCTTTAATGTATCAATGTTGTCAGCCATGCCATGACACAATCTTTATGTATCAATGTTGTCAGCCATGCAATAACACAATCTTTAATGTATCAATGTTGTCAGCCATGGCACAATCTTTAATGTATCAATGTTGTCAGCCATGTCATGACACAATCTTTAATGTATCAATGTTGTCAGCCATGCCATGACACAATCTTTAATGTATCAATGTTGTCAGCCATGCCATGACACAATCTTTAATGTATCAATGTTGTCAGCCATGCCATAACACAATCTTTAATGTATCAATGTTGTCAGCCATGCCATGGCACCATCTTTGATGTATCAATGTTGTCAGCCATAACACAATCTTTAATGTATCAATGTTGTCAGCCATGACACAATATTTAATGTATCAATGTTGTAAGCCATGCCATGACATAATCTTTAATGTGTCAAAGTGTTCAGCCATGCCATGGCACAATCTTTGATGTATCAATGTTGTAAGCCATGCCATGACTCAATCTTTAATGTATCAATGTTGCAGCCATGAAACAATCTTTAATGTATCAATGTTGTCAGCCATGACACAATCTTTAATGTATCAATGTTGTCAGCCATGCCATGACACAATCTTTATGTATCAATGTTGTCAGCCATGCAATAACACAATCTTTAATGTATCAATGTTGTCAGCCATGGCACAATCTTTAATGTATCAATGTTGTCAGCCATGCCATGACACAATCTTTAATGTATCAATGTTGTCAGCCATGCCATGACACAATCTTTAATGTATCAATGTTGTCAGCCATGCCATAACACAATCTTTAATGTATCAATGTTGTCAGCCATGCCATGGCACCATCTTTGATGTATCAATGTTGTCAGCCATAACACAATCTTTAATGTATCAATGTTGTCAGCCATGACACAATATTTAATGTATCAATGTTGTAAGCCATGCCATGACATAATCTTTAATGTGTCAAAGTGTTCAGCCATGCCATGGCACAATCTTTGATGTATCAATGTTGTAAGCCATGCCATGAAACAATCTTTAATGTATCAATGTTGTCAGCCATGACACAATCTTTAATGTATCAATGTTGTCAGCCATGCCATGACACAATCTTTAATGTATCAATGTTGTCAGCCATGCCATGACACAATCTTTAATGTATCAATGTTGTCAGCCATGCCATGACACAATCTTTAATGTATCAATGTTGTCAGCCATGCCATGACACAATCTTTAATGTATCAATGTTGTCAGCCATGACACAATCTTTAATGTATCAATGTTGTCAGCCATGCCATGACACAATCTTTAATGTATCAATGTTGTCAGCCATGCCATGACACAATCTTTAATGTATCAATGTTGTCAGCCATGACACAATCTTTAATGTATCAATGTTGTCAGCCATGCCATGACACAATCTTTAATGTATCAATGTTGTCAGCCATGCCATGACACAATCTTTAATGTATCAATGTTGTCAGCCATGCCATGACACAATCTTTAATGTATCAATGTTGTCAGCCATGACACAATCTTTAATGTATCAATGTTGTCAGCCATGCCATGACACAATCTTTAATGTATCAATGTTGTCAGCCATGCCATGACACAATCTTTAATGTATCAATGTTGTCAGCCATGCCATGACACAATCTTTAATGTATCAATGTTGTCAGCCATGCCATGACACAATCTTTAATGTATCAATGTTGTCAGCCATGCCATGACACAATCTTTAATGTATCAATGTTGTCAGCCATGACACAATCTTTAATGTATCAATGTTGTCAGCCATGCCATGACACAATCTTTAATGTATCAATGTTGTCAGCCATGCCATGACACAATCTTTAATGTATCAATGTTGTCAGCCATGACACAATCTTTAATGTATCAATGTTGTCAGCCATGACACAATCTTTAATGTATCAATGTTGTCAGCCATGACACAATCTTTAATGTATCAATGTTGTCAGCCATGCCATGACACAATCTTTAATGTATCAATGTTGTCAGCCATGCCATGACACAATCTTTAATGTATCAATGTTGTCAGCCATGCAGCACAATCTTTAATGTATCAATGTTGTCAGCCATGACACAATCTTTAATGTATCAATGTTGTCAGCCATGCCATGACACAATCTTTAATGTATCAATGTTGTCAGCCATGCCATGACACAATCTTTAATGTATCAATGTTGTCAGCCATGCCATGACACAATCTTTAATGTATCAATGTTGTCAGCCATGACACAATCTTTAATGTATCAATGTTGTCAGCCATGCCATGACACAATCTTTAATGTATCAATGTTGTCAGCCATGCCATGACACAATCTTTAATGTATCAATGTTGTCAGCCATGCCATGACACAATCTTTAATGTATCAATGTTGTCAGCCATGACACAATCTTTAATGTATCAATGTTGTCAGCCATGACACAATCTTTAATGTATCAATGTTGTCAGCCATGCCATGACACAATCTTTAATGTATCAATGTTGTCAGCCATGCCATGACACAATCTTTAATGTATCAATGTTGTCAGCCATGCCATGACACAATCTTTAATGTATCAATGTTGTCAGCCATGCCATGACACAATCTTTAATGTATCAATGTTGTCAGCCATGCCATGACACAATCTTTAATGTATCAATGTTGTCAGCCATGACACAATCTTTAATGTATCAATGTTGTCAGCCATGCCATGACACAATCTTTAATGTATCAATGTTGTCAGCCATGCCATGACACAATCTTTAATGTATCAATGTTGTCAGCCATGCCATGACACAATCTTTAATGTATCAATGTTGTCAGCCATGACACAATCTTTAATGTATCAATGTTGTCAGCCATGACACAATCTTTAATGTATCAATGTTGTCAGCCATGCCATGCACAATCTTTAATGTATCAATGTTGTCAGCCATGACACAATCTTTAATGTATCAATGTTGTCAGCCATGCCATGACACAATCTTTAATGTATCAATGTTGTCAGCCATGACACAATCTTTAATGTATCAATGTTGTCAGCCATGCCATGGCACAATCTTTAATGTATCAATGTTGTCAGCCATGCCATGACACAATCTTTAATGTATCAATGTTGTCAGCCATGCCATGACACAATCTTTAATGTATCAATGTTGTCAGCCATGACACAATCTTTAATGTATCAATGTTGTCAGCCATGCCATGACACAATCTTTAATGTATCAATGTTGTCAGCCATGCCATGACACAATCTTTAATGTATCAATGTTGTCAGCCATGACACAATCTTTAATGTATCAATGTTGTCAGCCATGCCATGACACAATCTTTAATGTATCAATGTTGTCAGCCATGACACAATCTTTAATGTATCAATGTTGTCAGCCATGCCATGACACAATCTTTAATGTATCAATGTTGTCAGCCATGCCATGACACAATCTTTAATGTATCAATGTTGTCAGCCATGCCATGACACAATCTTTAATGTATCAATGTTGTCAGCCATGCCATGACACAATCTTTAATGTATCAATGTTGTCAGCCATGACACAATCTTTAATGTATCAATGTTGTCAGCCATGACACAATCTTTAATGTATCAATGTTGTCAGCCATGCCATGACACAATCTTTAATGTATCAATGTTGTCAGCCATGACACAATCTTTAATGTATCAATGTTGTCAGCCATGCCATGACACAATCTTTAATGTATCAATGTTGTCAGCCATGCCATGACACAATCTTTAATGTATCAATGTTGTCAGCCATGCCATGACACAATCTTTAATGTATCAATGTTGTCAGCCATGACACAATCTTTAATGTATCAATGTTGTCAGCCATGCCATGACACAATCTTTAATGTATCAATGTTGTCAGCCATGCCATGACACAATCTTTAATGTATCAATGTTGTCAGCCATGCCATGACACAATCTTTAATGTATCAATGTTGTCAGCCATGACACAATCTTTAATGTATCAATGTTGTCAGCCATGCCATGACACAATCTTTAATGTATCAATGTTGTCAGCCATGCCATGACACAATCTTTAATGTATCAATGTTGTCAGCCATGCCATGACACAATCTTTAATGTATCAATGTTGTCAGCCATGACACAATCTTTAATGTATCAATGTTGTCAGCCATGCCATGACACAATCTTTAATGTATCAATGTTGTCAGCCATGCCATGACACAATCTTTAATGTATCAATGTTGTCAGCCATGCCATGACACAATCTTTAATGTATCAATGTTGTCAGCCATGCCATGACACAATCTTTAATGTATCAATGTTGTCAGCCATGCCATGACACAATCTTTAATGTATCAATGTTGTCAGCCATGCCATGACACAATCTTTAATGTATCAATGTTGTCAGCCATGCCATGACACAATCTTTAATGTATCAATGTTGTCAGCCATGCCATGACACAATCTTTAATGTATCAATGTTGTCAGCCATGCCATGACACAATCTTTAATGTATCAATGTTGTCAGCCATGCCATGACACAATCTTTAATGTATCAATGTTGTAGCCATGCCATGACACAATCTTTAATGTATCAATGTTGTCAGCCATGCCATGACACAATCTTTAATGTATCAATGTTGTCAGCCATGCCATGACACAATCTTTAATGTATCAATGTTGTCAGCCATGCCATGACACAATCTTTAATGTATCAATGTTGTCAGCAATGACACAATCTTTAATGTATCAATGTTGTCAGCCATGCCATGACACAATCTTTAATGTATCAATGTTGTCAGCCATGACACAATCTTTAATGTATCAATGTTGTCAGCCATGACACAATCTTTAATGTATCAATGTTGTCAGCCATGCCATGACACAATCTTTAATGTATCAATGTTGTCAGCCATGCCATGACACAATCTTTAATGTATCAATGTTGTCAGCCATGACACAATCTTTAATGTATCAATGTTGTCAGCCATGACACAATCTTTAATGTATCAATGTTGTCAGCCATGCCATGACACAATCTTTAATGTATCAATGTTGTCAGCCATGCCATGACACAATCTTTAATGTATCAATGTTTGTCAGCCATGCCATGACACAATCTTTAATGTATCAATGTTGTCATGCCATGACACAATCTTTAATGTATCAATGTTGTCAGCCATGCCATGACACAATCTTTAATGTATCAATGTTGTCAGCCATGCCATGACACAATCTTTAATGTATCAATGTTGTCAGCCATGCCATGACACAATCTTTAATGTATCAATGTTGTCAGCCATGACACAATCTTTAATGTATCAATGTTGTCAGCCATGGCGAGGGAAGGGGGGGCAAGGGGTGATATTTGCCCCCCCCCTACATTGAGAAATTTATATTAAATTTATTAAATGCATTAATCAATGTTGTATCTTAACTATTACAGCACAATTTGTAAGTCTAATTAATTTCTAAGGCTTTTTTCAACCCTATTTTATAATGAACTTGAATTTAATTGAAAATTGTACTGTATGGCATGCCATTACACAATCTTTAAAAAAGTTTTTTTGCACCCCCCCCTGGACAAAATTCTAGTGTCTCATGGTTGTCAGCCATGCCATGACACAATCTTTAATGTATCAATGTTGTCAGCCATGACACAATCTTTAATGTATCAATGTTGTCAGCCATGCCATGACACAATCTTTAATGTATCAATGTTGTCAGCCTGCCATGACACAATCTTTAATGTATCAATGTTGTCAGCCATGCCATGACACAATCTTTAATGTATCAATGTTGTCAGCCATGACACAATCTTTAATGTATCAATGTTGTCAGCCATGACACAATCTTTAATGTATCAATGTTGTCAGCCATGACACAATCTTTAATGTATCAATGTTGTCAGCCATGCCATGACACAATCTTTAATGTATCAATGTTGTCAGCCATGCCATGACACAATCTTTAATGTATCAATGTTGTCAGCCATGCCATGACACAATCTTTAATGTATCAATGTTGTCAGCCATGACACAATCTTTAATGTATCAATGTTGTCAGCCATGCCATGGCACAATCTTTAATGTATCAATGTTGTCAGCCATGCCATGACACAATCTTTAATGTATCAATGTTGTCAGCCATGCCATGACACAATCTTTTAATGTATCAATGTTGTCAGCCATGACACAATCTTTAATGTATCAATGTTGTCAGCCATGCCATGACACAATCTTTAATGTATCAATGTTGTCAGCCATGCCATGACACAATCTTTAATGTATCAATGTTGTCAGCCATGACACAATCTTTAATGTATCAATGTTGTCAGCCTGCCATGACACAATCTTTAATGTATCAATGTTGTCAGCCATGCCATGACACAATCTTTAATGTATCAATGTTGTCAGCCATGCCATGACACAATCTTTAATGTATCAATGTTGTCAGCCATGACACAATCTTTAATGTATCAATGTTGTCAGCCATGACACAATCTTTAATGTATCAATGTTGTCAGCCATGCCATGACACAATCTTTAATGTATCAATGTTGTCAGCCATGCCATGACACAATCTTTAATGTATCAATGTTGTCAGCCATGACACAATCTTTAATGTATCAATGTTGTCAGCCATGACACAATCTTTAATGTATCAATGTTGTCAGCCATGACACAATCTTTAATGTATCAATGTTGTCAGCCATGCCATGACACAATCTTTAATGTATCAATGTTGTCAGCCATGCCATGACACAATCTTTAATGTATCAATGTTGTCAGCCATGACACAATCTTTAATGTATCAATGTTGTCAGCCATGCCATGACACAATCTTTAATGTATCAATGTTGTCAGCCATGCCATGACACAATCTTTAATGTATCAATGTTGTCAGCCATGCCATGACACAATCTTTAATGTATCAATGTTGTCAGCCATGACACAATCTTTAATGTATCAATGTTGTCAGCCATGCCATGACACAATCTTTAATGTATCAATGTTGTCAGCCATGCCATGACACAATCTTTAATGTATCAATGTTGTCAGCCATGACACAATCTTTAATGTATCAATGTTGTCAGCCATGCCATGACACAATCTTTAATGTATCAATGTTGTCAGCCATGCCATGACACAATCTTTAATGTATCAATGTTGTCAGCCATGCCATGACACAATCTTTAATGTATCAATGTTGTCAGCCATGACACAATCTTTAATGTATCAATGTTGTCAGCCATGCCATGACACAATCTTTAATGTATCAATGTTGTCAGCCATGCCATGACACAATCTTTAATGTATCAATGTTGTCAGCCATGACACAATCTTTAATGTATCAATGTTGTCAGCCATGCCATGACACAATCTTTAATGTATCAATGTTGTCAGCCATGCCATGACACAATCTTTAATGTATCAATGTTGTCAGCCATGACACAATCTTTAATGTATCAATGTTGTCAGCCATGCCATGGCACAATCTTTAATGTATCAATGTTGTCAGCCATGCCATGACACAATCTTTAATGTATCAATGTTGTCAGCCATGCCATGACACAATCTTTAATGTATCAATGTTGTCAGCCATGACACAATCTTTAATGTATCAATGTTGTCAGCCATGCCATGACACAATCTTTAATGTATCAATGTTGTCAGCCATGCCATGACACAATCTTTAATGTATCAATGTTGTCAGCCATGCCATGACACAATCTTTAATGTATCAATGTTGTCAGCCATGACACAATCTTTAATGTATCAATGTTGTCAGCCATGCATGCACAATCTTTAATGTATCAATGTTGTCAGCCATGCCATGACACAATCTTTAATGTATCAATGTTGTCAGCCATGACACAATCTTTAATGTATCAATGTTGTCAGCCATGCCATGCACAATCTTTAATGTATCAATGTTGTCAGCCATGACACAATCTTTAATGTATCAATGTTGTCAGCCATGACACAATCTTTAATGTATCAATGTTGTCAGCCATGCCATGACACAATCTTTAATGTATCAATGTTGTCAGCCATGCCATGACACAATCTTTAATGTATCAATGTTGTCAGCCATGCCATGACACAATCTTTAATGTATCAATGTTGTCAGCCATGCCATGACACAATCTTTAATGTATCAATGTTGTCAGCCATGACACAATCTTTAATGTATCAATGTTGTCAGCCATGCCATGACACAATCTTTAATGTATCAATGTTGTCAGCCATGACACAATCTTTAATGTATCAATGTTGTCAGCCATGCCATGACACAATCTTTAATGTATCAATGTTGTCAGCCATGACACAATCTTTAATGTATCAATGTTGTCAGCCATGCCATGACACAATCTTTAATGTATCAATGTTGTCAGCCATGCCATGACACAATCTTTAATGTATCAATGTTGTCAGCCATGACACAATCTTTAATGTATCAATGTTGTCAGCCATGCCATGACACAATCTTTAATGTATCAATGTTGTCAGCCATGCCATGACACAATCTTTAATGTATCAATGTTGTCAGCCATGACACAATCTTTAATGTATCAATGTTGTCAGCCATGACACAATCTTTAATGTATCAATGTTGTCAGCCATGACACAATC
The DNA here is from genome assembly GCA_944989445.1 of Ampullaceana balthica. Lineage (NCBI taxonomy): Eukaryota > Metazoa > Mollusca > Gastropoda > Lymnaeidae > Ampullaceana > Ampullaceana balthica. The sequence continues at coordinate 193,520 of CALYLW010000107.1, forward strand.
TTTAATGTATCAATGTTGTCAGCCATGCCATGACACAATCTTTAATGTATCAATGTTGTCAGCCATGACACAATCTTTAATGTATCAATGTTGTCAGCCATGACACAATCTTTAATGTATCAATGTTGTCAGCCATGCATGACACAATCTTTAATGTATCAATGTTGTCAGCCATGCCATGACACAATCTTTAATGTATCAATGTTGTCAGCCATGCCATGACACAATCTTTAATGTATCAATGTTGTCAGCCATGACACAATCTTTAATGTATCAATGTTGTCAGCCATGCCATGACACAATCTTTAATGTATCAATGTTGTCAGCCATGCCATGACACAATCTTTAATGTATCAATGTTGTCAGCCATGACACAATCTTTAATGTATCAATGTTGTCAGCCATGCCATGACACAATCTTTAATGTATCAATGTTGTCAGCCATGCCATGACACAATCTTTAATGTATCAATGTTGTCAGCCATGCCATGACACAATCTTTAATGTATCAATGTTGTCAGCCATGACACAATCTTTAATGTATCAATGTTGTCAGCCATGCCATGACACAATCTTTAATGTATCAATGTTGTCAGCCATGCCATGACACAATCTTTAATGTATCAATGTTGTCAGCCATGACACAATCTTTAATGTATCAATGTTGTCAGCCATGCCATGACACAATCTTTAATGTATCAATGTTGTCAGCCATGCCATGACACAATCTTTAATGTATCAATGTTGTCAGCCATGCCATGACACAATCTTTAATGTATCAATGTTGTCAGCCATGACACAATCTTTAATGTATCAATGTTGTCAGCCATGCCATGACACAATCTTTAATGTATCAATGTTGTCAGCCATGCCATGACACAATCTTTAATGTATCAATGTTGTCAGCCATGACACAATCTTTAATGTATCAATGTTGTCAGCCATGCCATGACACAATCTTTAATGTATCAATGTTGTCAGCCGTGCCATGACACAATCTTTAATGTATCAATGTTGTCAGCCATGCCATGACACAATCTTTAATGTATCAATGTTGTCAGCCATGCCATGACACAATCTTTAATGTATCAATGTTGTCAGCCATGCCATGACACAATCTTTAATGTATCAATGTTGTCAGCCATGCCATGACACAATCTTTAATGTATCAATGTTGTCAGCCATGCCATGACACAATCTTTAATGTATCAATGTTGTCAGCCATGCCATGACACAATCTTTAATGTATCAATGTTGTCAGCCATGCCATGACACAATCTTTAATGTATCAATGTTGTCAGCCATGCCATGACACAATCTTTAATGTATCAATGTTGTCAGCCATGACACAATCTTTAATGTATCAATGTTGTCAGCCATGCCATGACACAATCTTTAATGTATCAATGTTGTCAGCCATGCCATGACACAATCTTTAATGTATCAATGTTGTCAGCCATGACACAATCTTTAATGTATCAATGTTGTCAGCCATGCCATGCACAATCTTTAATGTATCAATGTTGTCAGCCATGCCATGACACAATCTTTAATGTATCAATGTTGTCAGCCATGCCATGACACAATCTTTAATGTATCAATGTTGTCAGCCTGCATGACACAATCTTTAATGTATCAATGTTGTCAGCCATGCCATGACACAATCTTTAATGTATCAATGTTGTCAGCCATGCCATGACACAATCTTTAATGTATCAATGTTGTCAGCCGTGCCATGACACAATCTTTAATGTATCAATGTTGTCAGCCGTGCCATGACACAATCTTTAATGTATCAATGTTGTCAGCCGTGCCATGACACAATCTTTAATGTATCAATGTTGTCAGCCGTGCCATGACACAATCTTTAATGTATCAATGTTGTCAGCCATGCCATGACACAATCTTTAATGTATCAATATTGTCAGCCATGACACAATCTTTAATGTGTCAATGTTGTCAGCCATGCCGTTCTTAAAATACAAAACAGCTACAAGATTACGTCAATGGTGTACGTGAATCAAAACTGCCAAACCTCACTTGAATTTCTACAGTATCATCATCTTATGACGAATACAACTTTCTTCTTAACTATTTCTCTACATAGCATGACTACATATTCGCTTTGATCGCTAAAAATTTCTCTCTCGTTCTTTGACTGGAGGGTACAATTAAAATTGTAAGGTCTCCACATAAAGTTTTAGTGAAAGTCAAAGGATCCTTTAAAATGTATATTAGTTTCTCTGTGAGAAGCCTTTTCAACACATTTTGCACATTACGTTTGTAAATAATTTCGCGCTTCATTGAATTCATAAAGTACATGTTTCCAAATGTCCAGAAAAAAAGGGGTTTGTTACTATAGCAAAGTTCCTGCGTCTGTTCGTGTGTTTAAGTGTCTGCCTCGGTCAGTTTTTCTATTGCTTAAAAAAGCGTCAAAATTGCTCCAAATAGTGAATTCACTATTTTGTATCCTGGAGCAAGTTTAATGTCTTGCATGTAGCAGCACTTAGATGTTTCCAAAGTGCATGGACTATTTTTTAAAAAGTGCGTAACAAAGTTCTAATGTACTAAAAATGTTAGAAAGTTTTTTTCAGGTGGAACGGCATGTAAACAAAAAAGATTTGATAAACTGTTGATTGAGAGTTATGATTTATAGTCTCATGAACTCCTGTATACTGGTCTGGAGAATAGACTGATCCAAGAGTATGGGACCCTAACACCACATGGGATGAATGTGGTTTTTGCACTGACAACCTGATTGATTGGCCACACCCACCCTCTCCTTTCCTATATAACCTTTTACTATTCTCTCCTTACTATATCTCTACTGGACTTAGGGGCCATCCATAAAGTACGTCACGCTCCAGAGGGAGGGAGGGGGTGTAAGAAAGTGTGACAGTTTGTGACAGGGGGGAGGGGGGTCCGCCATGTAGGACGTCACGCTGTTTTGCATTAAATTTTGATTATTTTGTTAATAAAAAACAACATTTTTGTTCGAAAGTGTGACGTACTTTAGGGGGGGTGTCCCAGATTTGTGACAGTTTGTGACAGGGGGAGGGGGGGTTAAAAATTGTCAAAAATAGCGTGTTGTACTTTATGGACGACCCCTTATTGGATTTCACAGCAGCTAAGTTTTTTTTTAATTTCTTTCGTTATATTCGTTTTATCTGTGTACTATTTGTTCGCTGAGGAAGGCTCTTTGCCGAAACATTCGCTGTTGTGTTACGTCCTGTCAGGCTAACTATTACACTGTTTATATGTTATACATGAAGCTACGATTGTACGACAGGGCCATCCTTAGCAATTGCGGGACCCTCTGCGGCTTATTATGCGAAACGGAATCCTCGGGGCCCAGTCTGGATAGGGATAAGGAATTAATAAGGATAATAAGAGAAGATCACGATAGCCGGGGCCTATGAATTGAAAGTGTGCGGCCCAACGCAGCCGCATAGGTTGCAGTGGCATAAGACCGGCCCTTGCTACGAAACATTTGCATGGCATAGAAATATCTGCAAACAAAGAACATCCTTTTTAACGTTAGAAGCCAAACAAAAGAAACATATTTCGAAAGAATGATAATTAAGTTTATTTAAAGCAAAATTGGTTTAAATGGTCAAATATTTGATAGAAAACATCGCAAGTTATTATTTAAAAAACAACAACCGATTTACTCATTCATTTAGTATTTAGCCAAATATGGCTTATTTTGGACTAAGACTACGACGACCTACTTATCAAGTTTTGGTTGTAAATTTCATTATAGATTGTATTTACTGCATCAAATCAGTAATTTTTTTTAGTTATAATAAATATGTTAAAAGACAATTTTTCAGAATTTCAGGTAAAAAACAAGAACAAACAAACAAACAAACAAAATGTAAACAAATAAAAGAACTACGAAACATTGGTTTTTGGATCGACTTGTTACGGTGAAATAGTCACGTGACAACTGTTCGCCTTTTCCATGACAAAACGACAAGTGACAATACGATATGGTCACAAAACGACAAGGTGACAAAACGACAAGGTCTCATAGAAACAACGTATATCACTGTAGAGCCTCCTAATGAAGTCCACGTGGCCGTGACTAGGTCACTTTGAACATAGACTAAGGGTGTCAGACTCATCTTCTCATCTTATCTTATCTATGCAGACGCTCCTTCTATGCAGAAGATAGTTGCGTCCACAGACCATGACAGATGATCTGTTGGCAAGTGATGCAGCATTCACAGGCCACGGCTTTGTGGGCTCCACGCATTACCCAGCCGCCTAACGATAATACCGGACAGTCCGGTTAAAAACCGGACATCTGGCAACCCTTTTTATATGTTATACATGAAGCTACGATTGTACGACAGGGAGACCTGCACTAGAATATGCATCTTCTGTATGGGACCCATCCACCAAAGAAAACATTGATAAACTAGAACAAATTCAAAAAAGAGCTGCCAGATTCATTACTGGAGAATATTCGAAACTGACAAGAGTAACACCATTAGTTAAATCATTAAACCTTGAAACACTAGAGGATAGAAGAACCAAGAGCAAAGTAGTAATCATACATAAAGCAATTAATTCTAATTTAGAAATACAACACAAAGATAACTTAATACAACCCTCAGATAGACATAAGGATAAAAACACCTTTCTTATTCCGTATGCAAGAACAAACACATACAAGTTTTCCTTCTTCCCGTCCGGAATTCGGGCGTGGAATGGGTTGCCTGAAGAATCCAGGAAAACCAACACTTTATCAACATTTAAATCTCTAATAAAAATGCAGGACTAGGCACAAACCATAGATAAGCGTAGGACGCAATAATCTTCTGTATAGAAGGAGCGTCTGTAAACAGATAAGATAAGATAAAATACAGTAGTTAGGTACCCATTCGGAGCGGGGTGACTCAGGGACGCCCTAGGCCCCGGGAACAAAACCTTGCCTTCGAACCCGTGTCCAGTGCGCTGCCACTCGACCACCGCGTCGCCTTTCCCATTTTGAACTATTTTAGTACTTTTGTCACAATGTCGTTTTGTCGCTTTGTCCGTTGTCATTTTGTCACCTTATCTTTTTGTCACTTGTTTTGTCTGGTTACCGCCTGACCCATAGCCACCGTTCTATTCGTCCGGTCGCCGGACTTATAGCCAGTGCCTAAATTATACTGCTATTAATTACTTATTAAGTGTAGGCCTAATGAAGTAATCAATTTCAAAATTATTAGCCTGCTAAGTAAAAAAAAATTGAATTTTTCGACTGAATTTTTAATCTAACATTATATTTACGAAAAGTTACAGTAAAAAAAATTTTGGCATTAATTTTTCTTTCATTTTTAACCAGGATTGCTTTGATTCTTATTAAAGTTAAAGCTTTTATATTTTTTTATAAAACTTTCATTTTCATAAAAGTTCGGTCCACTGTGACTGTGAGACTGACTGTCAGTCCAGGTTCACGGTTCACTGTCTAATTCTAATGACTCGATTCGTGATCGCTGACCTCAAGATACTAACACTCACTAAAACTAACTGATATTCTCAAGACTAAGTTATACGTATATTGATGCTATTCCAAAAGACAAAATGAATCGCAGGTTGTAAGTAAACATGACATAACTTTATATTTTATTTATGAGTTTAAGTTTATGAATTTTTAATAGTAAATCAGTGTTTGTGGATGAAACAGAGTCACAGTATACAATACATTACTTAACTTTAAAATTTTTAATTAGTTTAGTTTTAATTTCAATCATTAAACTAATTAAACATTTTTAAATTTAAAATGTACTAAGAACAAGGCTACTCACCTATGTTTGAATCAATTAGAAAATAATTAGATGTAATGTAGGCTGAGGCCTAAGCCTAAACTTAAACCAATCATAATCATAAGTCAAGTCATAATTCATATCAAGGGGCCCCAATGGATGAGCTTCTCAAGGCTGAATTGAATTAACTGAATATCAAATCATTTAAGTAATGGGCTTGAGAACATAACTATAATTATAACAATTTATAACTATAACAAAATATATTTTTGTTAGGCCTATTTAATAACAAAAATAGGACCAGTAATCTTCAGTATAATTAATAATAGAAGGAGCGTCTGTAATATATAAATTAATATAATCTTATCTTATCTTATCTGTTTACAGACGCTCCTTCTATACAGAAGATTATTGCGTCCTACGCTTATCTATGGTTTGTGTTTAGTCCTGCATTCTTATTAGAGATTTAAATGTTGATAAAGTGTTGGTTTTCCTGGATACTAGTGTATCACCCGTCAAGTAAAAAATGACGGAAGTTTTCAAAATAAATACACATCAAACATCAGTATCAGATTAAAAAATAAGGTAATACAGAACTTTCATTTTAATTTTATTCATTTATTTCCCTATTAAACAACTAGATTGTAATGGGGCGCCGTGACGACTACGGCGCCCCCTATTATAGGGCGCCTACGGCGCCCACTTTTAAAAAAAAGCCTAATTAACGTGTCCTTGTGTGATAAATACGAAGTATTACTTTCTGAAATGTGCACAAAGTATTTTATAATAGGGTTTGTAGGGCGCCTACAGCGCTCACTTTTTTTTGGGTCAAAAGCCCAAGTAACTTATCCTTGTTTGATAAATAAGAAATATTAAACTTCCTGAAATGTACACTAAGTATTTTATAATTAACAATCCTCAAATCCTCTTTTTACATCGTTCCCTTTTCCAACATTAAAATATAAGCTAAAACAATGACGTCATATAATATTTTATTTACAGCTCGTCTTTAATTTAAAGTTTAATTTATAATTATTTTGTACACCTTTTGATGCACAGCTTATATTAAATATAAGCTCAAACAATGACGTCATATAACATTTACAGTGCTAATTACCACACGATTTTTCAACTGCTATATACTGTTGTACATCGTTCCTCAGCGTTCTACAGTGAGGAAGTTAATGACTTGGGCTTTTATATTATTTATTTTATGCGGACGTTCGAAAAGAGTTATTTTTTGGTGCAGTAATTTGGTGCACTGCTTTCTAAAATTAGTAGTGTCACGGACAGGACAGACGGGACGTGATACACTCAAATTGCAAATTATGTATACAGTCGAACCCACTTAACTCGAGCTCGATTAACTTGCCCACCCCATTATGTCGATGTTTTTCATTGGAACCGCCAAATTCTCCCTTTGTCTTAGCATTTTCTTGTCATTTAATTCGATTTTTCTAAGTAGCCGAAACCTCATAACACGAGCACAAAAAAGGGTCAAATTTGCAACTTAACGTTGGTTATCTCGATTCCCATGACCAATCGCCAGCTTTTGAAAATGTTAGCTATGATTTTTTTATAACCAAGGGAAGGGACCAATTTTCTGCCTCACTGGGGTCTGCTGGTGACGTCACAGCCCGCTTGCTCAGCGCTGTTACTTCTGGTACTATGCTTCGGTAACTAAGCGAATACATTTTTTTTTAAAAATCGGTCACTAGCGAACTCCACAAACAGTGATAACGTGTATTTTTATATTTATAGACCAGAATATTATTATTATAAAGAAAACGCTTTGATTTTGATGTCACGTTCGCTCGCGTGTTGGCTCTGGTATTCTGCCGTAACACAACAAAAAATTACCTCCGGGTAATAAGCTAATATACCGACTAAGTCCTTATAAAACGGAGTAAACAGTCATAATAAGATGGAATTTATTTAAATACCATATTGTTTCACTCGTCAACTTGCCAGAATTATTGAATTTCGCCGCGCACACGACGATCACCCAATAGGGTGGGGTTTAGGTGGGGTTGAGCTACACTGGCCATTTACCAAGGCTTGCTCTGAACTCAATTTAAAAAGAAAAATGTTCCTTCCCCCAACCCACTGTAGATGTATAACAGTGGGGGAGGGGAGGGAAGGTGTCTCTTCTCGCGGTCTTGTATTGGTATGTCAAAGCAAGAGGCTTCCTTTTATATAAACATCAAAGACCTTTTAAGCTTTCTAGCCTTCCCCCCCACCACCCTCATTATCCCTAACTAGAAAACTCCGTCACTTGCCCCCCCCCCTCCCCATCCCTTTGAGTTCTCTTAGAGCGGTCCGACGTATAATAGCCGTGACCTTTGACCGTGGTTGACATCAAGCTCTCGTACAGTGCCTCGACAACTTAGCTAATTAAAATTATTTTTTAAAAAAGAATTCCTTAGCCGTAGGCGAAGTAGACTAATAGTGATGACGTGTATATTATTTAGATACTGGAATAGGGAGAAAGCGATTTGAAGTCACCGTCGCTCAACACAACAAAAACGAACTCCGGGGTAAAAAGCTATTACGGGCTTATTGAAGTTGCAGCTGAATAAATTATTTAAACTCCGAAGACTTAAAACTTAAATAAATAAGCCTAAACATTTTTAAAGCGGTCGTTTCGTTCGATAGTCGTAACTACGGTAAACAATAGTCATAGCGTAATAATAGTCAATTATTAACAAATATATTTATTTGAATATTGATTGTTTTCCTTGGTCCTTATACAAATAAATCCCTTGGTATTAATTAGTAATAAACTTACACTAAGATTATGACTTTAACTATAATTAAATCATTAGTATTAGTAGTAAAACGGGGGATACGGTGGTCGAGTGGCAGCGCGCTCGACTGGCGTACCGATGGTCACGGGTTCGAAGCCATGGATTTGTTCCCGGGGCCTAGGGCGTCCCCGAGTCAAACCAGCTTCGAGTGGGTACCTAAAGCATAGTTAGGGAAAATAAAAAGGCGGCTGGGTAATGCGTGGAACCCTTATAGCCGTGGCATGTGAACGCTGCATCACTTGCCAAAATCAACTGCTGCCTTGCAGATGGTCTTGGCTGACCAAAGGCTATGGAAGCACATCCAGAAAAAACAGCAGGCTGAAGTCAGAGACCACGGGCCAATTGGCGCAAAACTCGTCGGCACGCAATACTCAAATTGAGAACGAAGAAGAAGAAGAAGTAGTAAATAGCATGAAATAATAAAGTTCAAGGACGAACGAGCAAATGAACGCAGTAGAGCCTCAGTCAGAGCCGAGTCACTAATTCATTTACATAAATCATACTCGCAAGGACGTTCCATTTCGCATAATATAATATATCACGTAATTTAACATTATATTGATATTTCGTATATTCCGATACGATTCTGATTAATCGTTCCATCACTAATTAACTCACAACACGTATATAAAGAAATTTCAAGGGCATGTTAATATTTGCCGCCATATTGGTTTTCGTTTTAACTCGATCATCGGTTATCTCGGTGCCATTATTCATACCCCAACGCTGTCGACTTAACCGGTTTCGACTGTATTGATGAATATGATAAGATAAAGATAAGACTATTTATTAATAATACTATGGAATTTTGATATAGTGGGTAGTCCAACAAAGCCTTAGGCTTAGGAGGCTGTTTCTTCCTATAGAAATTGATTCTTGAAAGAATTCTGTGGGTCCAAATTGATGGAAACAACAGTCAAATCATTGTCACTTCAAATTGGGGGCATGGTGACCAAGCGGCACGCTTGCTCAGCTGGCGTACTGATCAACCCCATGTCCTAGTCTCTTTTTAATTTTAAGGCAAGGGCCTGTTCCTGTGGCTTAAGGGTGTCCCTAAGTCCTCCCAGCTCCGATGGGCACCTGACATTATGATTAGTTGGGGAAAGGCAAATTAAAGTAAAAGTGCCATAATGATCAGAGTATTGATCGAGGACCATTGAGAAATAGCAGAAGGAAAAGATTGCGTAACTAGGATTTCTATTCCTGAAAATATTTTGTTATAATTATATTTATTTGAAATGAATGAATGTTAACGTTTGTACAAATAATAAATGATCAAATCACTTTTTATATATTCACTTTATTTACTGTTCACTGTTTAGAATGAAGCGACTTCATATAGACGATCTCATCAAAAGTGGCTCCCTTAAGATAAAAGTCAATGATAAACCTCGTTATTTGACTTATACCCACCCTGGCCTACATTACAGTGACTTTGATGTTTATGGTGAGTTTTCTATTACATTATTGTAATACATTTTAGATACCTGCTAAAAAATAAAATAGTAAACATACATGATTTAAATCAGTTATTTGAAGCTTTGAGCTATGCAATTTTTGTATTATATTCTCCTGTTTGTTAGGTGAGTTATTCATTACTCATGCTTTTTTATTTATTTATATTTTGATTTTATAATTAGAGTGAGGAATTGATTTTTAAATTAATTCAGATCAAGGAACTTTGGGAAAACCACATCTGTTTTATATTACTTAACGCTCAGTCCAAATAAAAAAAAATAATGTCACTAACTAGGTGTATGGAAAAACAAATATTCTTACTTGCTGGTTGCTGGTTATACAGGTTCAATGTTTTATTGTAGTTTGTATTAGTTTTAAACATACTCCTAGGTGAAAAGGAATCAGGTAACTGATGTAAAACATCACTTAAAAAAAAATTCATGGATTTATTTTACAAGGCTTGAAAGACTGGCTCTAAATAAAAACATACAAAGAATTTTACAAGGATGTTTTCTGGAATATATTTTTTTTCTGTGTGGCGAAAATGGAATGGTAAAAATATAATGTTTTTAAATTTAATAGACAATAACAGTGCAGTGGTCGAGTGGCATGCGTGCTCGGCTGGCGTACCGATGGTCACGGGTTCGAATCCTTGTGAAGGCAAGAATTTGTTTCTGGGGCCTAGGGCGTCCCTAAGTCCACCCAGCTCTGAATGGGTACCTAACATTAGTTAGGGGAAATAAAGGCGGCTGGGTAATGCGTGGAACCCTTATAGTCAAGGCATGTGAACGCTGCATCACTTGTTAACAGACCGGCATGGTCTGTGGATGCATTAATCTTCTGTATAGAAGGAGCGTCTGTATAGATAAGACAAGATAAATGATTTTTCAGTTTACTGTAATCAGCTTTCAAAAAAGTGTTCGCTCCACATTATTTGAAATTTAAATAAATTTGTAAAAATTTGACACAACATTTGATATGATTTTTGTTAGTCATCTTTTGTTTTGTAAACTAAATATTGCTGAGCCAAGACTAGTGGCAAAATTGATAACCACAATTGTGATATTTTCAAGCCAAAGATAATGGTAATTTTGTGTCTTTTAAAGGTATTTTTTATCAGAATCAGGGTCTTAAAAGCATAACTTGGCTTTAACCCAATTAACAAACATTTCCTATTCACATAGATCAACCGAGCATGATTAAGATGATGACTTATGCCATCGGGGCTGAAGATTTAGCCGAAAGCGCCCATACTTTTGATGACGGGGGTAGGATGTGCTCCTTCATGCACTGGGACGACCTTTTAAAGGACCGGACATTCTTCTTTGGCAGTGTTCAGTACACCTTCACGAGGATCCTCTACAACCCCAGCATCCAGAAAGCGCCGCTGGATGTCAGGATCTCATTCGGGGGGATCGGCTCAACATCTCTGCTACAGAAGTCTGAATTCTACTTGGTCAATTCTCAAGAGCTCGTAATGTCTCGTCTGACCAAACTGGTCGTCGTCGGCAGACAGAGCCGCAAGCCGGAGCCACACCCGGGCTGGTACAGGGAAAAGATGGCGGGGAAGGAAGTCCCGATGGATGACTTTGTATTTAACGGCTTTCAGAGGCCACCGAGGGGAACGTTTGTACGCAGAATTCAGGTTGGCTTCTTGAATTTAATTTAAAAATAGTTTTTTGTGGATGACAAATATCAATTGTTGTAATTAATTTATTTATTAAAAGAAAAATAACCTTAACTGTGTTATCTTTTTGAAAAAATAAATATTTTTTAAACTTTAAGCCATTCAATTTATTTATGATTAATTTTGTTTAAGAATAAAGTTTAATTATGTCAATGAAAAAAATTCCATTAATTTCAAGCTGGATTCAAATTCTGATTGAACATACTTAAGGTCTTACTGTCTGTATATGTGTAAATGGGAGAATTTCTGTCACCATGAATAGGTTTTAAAAGATAGTGTTAATAATTTAAAAAGAAAGATTCAGAATGAAACAAATATAATATCTCTTAACTTTTTTCTTCCCAGATTGTCCTGTCTGATACAGACAGAAATCGCCACACTAACTTTGCCAGTTACGTCAGGTTCGGACTTGACACACTTCACTTGGCCCTGACCTTGCGAGGCAGGAGAAAAGTGACAGAATCTAAAGAAACCCCACATTCCACATTGGACACCAGGACGGGGCACCGGACTGACGTTTTGATATCAGAACAGAGGATGTTAGATATAGATTCCCAAACTTGTGAGTCTGGCGGCTCTTGTAAGACAGCCCAGACGTCCACAGTGAAGGACAGGGCTGGTAGCGAGAGTGCTGAAAACCTAACCTCCACCATAGATGCAGCGTTACCATGGCTGACTATTAGCATCATGAGAAACGGGACAAAAAACTTGAAAATCTGCTACCTTAAAGAGTGCGTGGAAGGTGATTTTGTCGATGTCCATATATGGCAGGAGAAAGGGGAGGAGCTTAACGTGAGGTGTTCGGTGGACAGTGTTGACGGCTCACCGATTTCTCAATTTATATTGGAGTATTTTGGTAACTTGTCACATCTATGACATTCATTTGTCAGTTGTAATTTATTTATTCGTAATTTTTTAGTCTTTCCGAAATCAGATGGTCTAGGTTATATCTTGAATCATGCCAGATATTTATATTTATAATATATTTATATATACTGTCTATCCTTGTTGTTGAAGCTTATTTATAAACAGTTTTATATTAGTATCTGAAGAATTTTTTTCCCTGAAAGTAAAATTTCAATTTTCACTTTAATGGTTTAACAGTGTCCAAGTGTAACTGTGATTTTACTTCAATTTTGTTTGCGTCATTCACTGGTCAAGATGTTTTTAACTTATGATTGACCTTCCCCACCAAGGAGAGCAAAACAGTCCTGGATCGTAAAGCAGACGGGAAAAAATTACTATCTACCACCTAAGTTTAATTAAGACATAGACACATCCATTGCTTGTTAGGGGCCACCATTTCATACCATCATGAAAATGTTCATAGCATTATTCTATGACATCTTTTTTTGTGTTCAACTTAGATAATATTTTGTTAAGCTGCACTATTATTTTCTTTAAAATACAGTTATTTTTTATTACATTGAGTGCTGATGAGGTATTTTTTTAATGTAAGTTTAATTAAAAGGGAGAATACTTATTAGTAAATCACACCAATATATCAATGTTGTTTTTCGTCGTCGTAGTTGACGAGGACCTCTCTCATCATATTAGTCCAGTGCAAGGCCGCCACATGTGTCCTCTGGTGGCTTATTGGCGCTCCCTATTCTTACATGAATCCATCTTTGATGATCCACGATGAGCCATCGTTTCTCTCAAACTATTTAAATGGAATTTTATTTGGGATCAGAGAGTATTTCTGTTCTTTACACCATTGTAATATCTTTGGAAGGAAATGCAGAATGCCTTGAAGTTTTCAGTGGGTTTGTTTTGATTGATTTTCTTATGGAATTAGAAATAAATAGAACCATCATGATGCAGTGTAAATTAAATAGATGGCTAATCTTTGCTCTGTAAAGACAAAGAATAAAACAAGGTTAATTTTGTGATGGATATGTACCAACATGCCGAAAAAAAGATTGCTCACAGTAAGAGTTAGCCCCCCCCCTTCCCCTTAACTGATGGTCATAAATTAATTGCTACTTACCTTAGACCAATTGACTCATATTTGCTGCTGAAATCATATTGACATTTTGATGTCACAAAATTGTTTTTGACATTTTAATGTTAGAATAAATCATTTTGATATTCTAATGTAAGAAGAATTTTAAAAACAATTTTTTCATTCTTTCAACTACTCATACAAGTGTATGACCCCAATCTTATCTTCTCTCAACTACTTAATGACCAACTGCTATTTTTCTAACATGAAAATTTACTTTTTTGTACAATTGTATATTTTTAACAAGTTATAATAAAAAAATAATAGAACAGTTCGAATCATTAAATGATATTTTTGTTTGTTAATTGCTCTATTCATTGATTGGTTGTTTCAGCTAATGCTGTAGAAAACCACATAAACATTGATTTCTTGAAAATCTTTAACAAGGATGAATGCTCTAAAACGGGTGGGCAAAATTTTTGCACGGATGACCACATTGAAAACTTTATTGTTAATGGGGGGCCGTATATATATTTTGTCTACTTCAATTACAATTAACAACTTATAAAAATATGAGTTAATGACAATAACCATGTATTTGTCATTTTATTTCACATTCACACTCTATTACACATGCACATTACCTTTTAAATATTAACGTATGAAACAGTTTCTAATTTGATAATAATATTTTACTATTCATAATTATTTCAACAAAAATGTTACCTGTTAAAATAACTATGAAGAAGAAGGAACTTAATTTACATACAAGCTGACCACAGAGTGCAACTATAATTAATGATAATTTTGTAACTTCACAATTTTGGATAATGTTTTTGAACTGTGGAACCAGTTTACTGGTTGTGATTCACATGACTGCATTCAAAATGCAATCAGTTAACAGACTTGTAACGATTACTTTATATTTCTCTTTTATGTAGGCGTTCTCACAGTAATTAATCTTGTGCACAATAATTCACTGAAGAATTCGTTTATCCAAAACAACTTTAATATACATATATATTGTACACATAAGAATCATTTGAGGTAATATAACGTGGAAATCTTGAGTTATTCACTATACATGCTTCCCTGTCGGAAGTCTACACACAACTTTTCGCCCAACACTTTCAACCAATAGAAATGCTCCTTTCTTCCCGCGTCCACCATACATGTGACCTTACGTCACAAAATTATGTTAATCAGATGTGACATTCACCCCCATCCTTCAAAAAAAAATGTTTATGAAATACAACATTTTTGGTCTTCATAAAATCAAATCAATCTATATCTATATTCAAATTTCAAATATTTATCATCAATGAACATTCATTTTCTTACATACAACTTCTGGATATAGAATCAATAAGAAAAAATCTGTAGGACTGCAACAGTCTAAACATAAAAAATAAGGAGAAAAAATCTGTAGGACTGCAACAGTCTACCTGTACTGAAAAAATGAAACTGAAAATTTTAACACATCTGTAATTTTGTGTAACTAAAATATTTAAACACTCAATATTATTAAAATTAACTAATAATCCAATGGAATTCAAACACTGTTCCTTGTCCATTGTTCAACAAATAAAAATATTAATATAATTACAGTCTCTGTTTGTATCCTTTAGGAATTCACAGACTAATGTTAAAACAGTCTCTTATTTTATCATTTAGTAATTCACAGAATGTCTTTTTAATAGTCTCTGGTTTTATCAGTTAGGAGTTCACAGAGTGTCTTTATTTATTGTCATTCTACTTAATATGTCTGCAACCACATTGTCCTTTCCCTTCACAGGTTTAATGTCAAATTTGTAGTCGGCTAATAGCATAGCCTAGTTCAATATAGTCATTCTTCAATTGACGAGTATGAATTCAAATCGATGGGCTTTGAATGTTTCTTCAGACTGTTAAATGTTCAATAGTTCACCAACCATGACTTCGATTATGTTCATTCATAATTTCAATTCCAGCATCTTGAATAAATTGCTTAGCTTTTGAGATGTCATTTTTGCTTCCAGATAATTCAATAGAATTTGGAACAGATGAGTCACTGTCAGAAACTTTTATCTGAAAAATATTGTCTCTATCTGTAAAGTTTTTGATTTGGCTTAATACACAACCAATTGTTCTTCCTAATTCAGATGATTTCACACAAATGGTTTCAGATTCACTAGTACCATCTCTTTCTCTGCTACTATGGTCTTCATTTCTTTTATCATATACTTGATTTTTAATAGTGGCTAAAATGTCACTAGTTTCTGTCTGTGCTCGATTTAACTTTATTATTTTTCTATCATTCATGTCTTGGTTTTCATTCTTTCTCCATTGTTGATCATAATTTCTTTTTCTGGAGTCAAAATTGTATTTGCCTCTCCATGATCTTCTGCTTTGATTATAATCTCTATTTATGGAATTATGATTATTTCTGTCTCTCCATGATTGTCTTTCTTGATCATAATCTCTATGTCTGGAATTATGATTATATTTTTCTCTCCATGATTGTCTATCTTGATCATAATCTCTATGTCTGGAATTATGATCATATTTTTCTTTCCATGCTTGTCTACCTTTGTTTTCAAAGTGCTCTTGTCTTGATCTTTCTTCTAGTTTTCTTTCTTATAGAGCTGTCATTAGGTGACACCCTATTTGGTTTCCTTTATTGTGGTAACACTGCTTAGCCATATGTCCTGGCTTGTTACAGTACCAACAAATAGTTTGTCTGTTGCCTTGGTTTGGCAGACTCTGGTTTCTCATACCTTGCCTTTTTTCTTGACTTTTAATTTGTATTGCTGCAAATATGTCTTGTCTCTTATCCATTTCCACATTCGGATGAGAGTCTTTGAATGTTCGTAATGCATTTGTTAGCTCTGCTTGAGTACGAACTTTCTTGTCAGTCAAATATGTGAATAGGGTTGGTGTTGCATTTTCTAAAAACTTGTCAATTAACACCATGTCTATTATGGCCTTTGGATTGCTCGTATCTATTGCTGTCAGTTCCAGCCATTTTGTTAGTTTGACTTGTGCTTCATGTACTATGATCTGTGGATCTTTGTCCATCTTGATTCTCATTTCATGAAATTCTCTTCTATAATCATTTTCTGACTTTCCAAAATGACATAGAAGTGCCTTTTTGACATTCTTATATATGCTTTTGTCTTCTTTGGCTATACTGTTATAAGCTTCAAATGCTTCTCCAGTTAATTGAGTCATCAGTTGTGCTGGCCAATCTTCTTCATTATAGCCTTTCATAGCCATTATGGATTCGAAATAATCCAGATAAACATCCATTTTTTCTTTTTGGCTATCATATTTTCTTACTTTGATAGTATCCCTTGGTGCTGACCTTCTATTTGTGTCATCACCAGGATTGTGGCCTCTACTCCCTAGCTCAATTTGTAATTTTAAGGTGTCTTGTTTCATTTTTTCAAGTTCTCTTGCACTTATGAGTTTTTGCCTCTGTTCTTCATTAGCATTCTTGCTTTTTCTTCAGCCTCTCTTTGATTTTCTTTTTCTTCAGCTTTTCTTCGCTGTTCTTTTTCTTCAGCTATTCTTGCTTTTTCTTCAGCTATTCTTTGATTTTCTTTTTCTTCAGCAACTTTTTCTTCAATGAAATCTCTCATTTCTTTTCCTTTTAGTCCCATCTCTTTAGCTATGGCGGTGAATCTTTCGTAGTAATCCATGTTTTGTTTGATTGAATAATATGAATCTAGCAATTCGGTAAGGAATGTATGTATATATATTGATAAAGTTATAAATCGTCCAAATGAAAAATCTTGAATTCAAAAATGTTAAGTTCAAATAAGTTAATAAGTGACACGTCTAAACCATGAAATCTAGTTATTGGCAAGATGAGACAACAAAAAGAATCCTCACACGGGATCTTTAGTATACTTTATATATACGCTCCCTCAGATTGACAAAATATATTAAATGGTCCGATCGTTTTGAATAAAAGTCACTTGGTTAAAATTTCAATTTTCGAGTAGTTTTTAAACAATTTAGTTCACTCCATTAATCCAAATTGCGATAATCAAACTCTTCACACAATGAATGGATAAATATTCCGTTTCTTTATTTATAATTCACACCAACACATTGAATAGTCCATAGCTTCTCGGTTCGATGTTATGTTTACAAATATTTCCTGGAATCAACTAGCATTAAGCCTGTTGACGTCACGACCTATATATGTTCACCGTGTGTCGCCATTCAGTAAGCCTACACGACCCAGATTCCAGTACTGTGTAGTATGCTTGTACTGTCGTCGAATGTGACGTAGAACCAACTAGTCTGATCCAGTTTTATACACTGCGGATATGTGCCGATTATGCCGCCATTTTGAAATCTTCTTGTATTTTCATTGAACCATAAAAGTTTATTCACAGCTTCTTACGAACTTGAATATTCAAAAAATACTATAGCTGTTATTATTTCTTATTTTAAAGAATACTTTCCTTTTTTTGGAAATATCCAATACTTATTTCCACGAAACCTCTTTCATTGTGTTCACATAGAACTTTTACTTTTACTTCGACACCAATGTAACGATATAACTTTTTATACTAACTGTTACAATATTAATTCTTAGGGCACAATGATCAGCTGAAGAACTTTTTATATCCAAAACAACTTTAATATACATATATATTGTACACATAAGAATCATTTGAGGTAATATAACGTGGAAATCTTGAGTTATTCACTAACATGCTTCCCTGTCGGAAGTCTACACACAACTTTTCGCCCAACACTTTCAACCAATAGAAATGCTCCTTTCTTCCCGCGTACACCATACATGTGACCTTACGTCACAAAATTATGTTAATCAGATGTGACAAGACTGTTCTTTGGCTTTTTAATTTTCATACAAGAAAAAGCTTTCTCACAGATGTTTTTGGACCCCAATAGTGACAAAAGTTTTGCAGCAAAGTTTTTTAAGTGTGGAAGTGGAAAAGTCGCTGCCGGCAAACATCCATTCAAATCCAGCTGAAGAACTGATTTGAACTTCGCCTTTCTGCTTTGTTGGTCCAGGAGTTCTAACTGTATATCCTTTAGGGCGGTTATCGATTAATTTAAATTTAATCGTTAACTTTTGAAAAATTGTCAATTAATTAATCCATAATTTCGATTAAAGCCCAAAAATAGAAATTTATGACGTCATTAAACTGAACATTTCTCACGGACATTGAAAATTAAGAATATTTTGAGCTAAATTTTATGACAATGTGTTGATACTCGATCGGATGTTTGTGCTGAAGGTGGTAAGTCAGCGATGTATTTGATCCTTTAAAAGAGAATTGTTTATGGCAGTGAACACAGTAAACTTTTTCACCATCTTGGACTTTGTCATGCGCAGTTAGCTTAAAAACATAATTTTTGATCAACTTTCTAGTCATATGTTTAAATTTAACTGCGCTGATGCTGTCAGCCATTTTTTATTTGACGTCTGCCGGTCGACATAAAGTAATAAAATAAATTATAATATTACGGGGGAGAAGTTTGTACGTCAAAAATATATAAATTATTATTAATAATTAATTATTTATTAATAAAAAAATTTTAAAAAATATTATAAATATTTTCTTTGATTTTAATCGAATTTTTATTGATTAAAATAATTTTAATAGATAAAAAAAAATTTAACGATTAATCGAGAAATTAATCGTTAATTTCCGCAGCCCTAATATCCTTTATGGCCCTTAAGTTTGACATTCAGCTCATTCAACTTTTCCATAATGTCAGTGACAAAAATGAAGTCTGGCTTCCACTCTTCATTAACAATGGTAGTAACAAAGTCACAAACAAAACCTTTTATCTCCAGGATGTAACTATTTCTTCCTTAGGATCACACACTCAGCCTCAATATCTTGCCCAGGCTCAGCCAGCTGTGGTAGTTAATATCATAATCTCAGTTTCCAAATCTTCAAGCAGTGCCTTGAACTGTCTGGTCAAGTATTCTGGCTCTGATGAGGTTTATCACACTGAAAACTGTGTCAATAACATGTGTTATATTCAAAGCAGCTTTACACAGACTTTCCTGATGGATGACACAGTGAAGAGGTAGGAGTGTATTGTGAGGATGATCTTCTTTAATTTTATTTTTCATCAACTTCACCAGACCTACGTTTTTTCCAGTCAAATCACGCGCTCAGTCGGTTGTTACAGTTGCCACCTTGTTCCACACCACCCCAGTTCTTTCCAAACAGTTCTCAACAGCATTGAATAAATCCTCGTTTGTATTAGTGTAATTGAGTAGCTCACTAAGTAATTCTTCGGTAAACTCGAAACGAGTGTTTAACCCCGGTATAAATACCAACAATTGTGCTGTGTCCTGTACATGGGTACTTTAGCCCAACGCAAGAGAGTACCACACAAAGTCTTTGCTTGTATCTCTAAGTTAGTGCAGTGCATAAAAATTGTCACTTATTTTTTCAACAGGCCTGTCTACAGTTCTCCTTGAAAAAAGAATTGCTGTCAAACCTTGTCTTCTGTTCTGGACACATAATGCTCACTGCATCAGACAAGCATTCCTTGATGAACTCGCTGTCAGAAAAAAAGGTTATTCACTTTTACGATCTTATGGGACATCACCAAACTGGCTACGGTTGCAGCATCTTGTATTAAAGTAAAGGCTGTTTCGTGAAAACAGTTTGCTGCTTCTTTAAATTATGAACCAACTCTTGGCACTTCCATTTTCTCAAGTCGTTGCAATTATGCCCGTTTTGTTTGGTGTTGTCTTGTTTAAGTTGTACTCCTTAAAGACGCTCACCAGTTAATTCGGCATTAAAAACATGACATTCGTCCTCAATCTTTTCTTTTTTTGGCAGCACTCATGGTTAAATCAACGTCTATTTGCTTTTAACTTATATTGTTTACCAAACTGTTCAAAATATAAATTGCAAACAAATCCACTTCCAGTTGAGCTGAAATGCATTTTCTAAAAGGAATGTTTACAAATAATTACTAATGATCGCTAATCTTTTCTGGAACCATAAAACCGATTTAATATCCCTAGATTCGAATTAAATACTCGTAATAAAATTTAGAAATGTAGTGAAAATTCTAAACAAAGAAAATTAAAACATTGACATAAGATCGCAACATGTACATGCCTACGGGCCTCTTAATATACTCTGACGGGCCGCATGCGACAGGCGGGTCGTAGTTTGCCCACCCCTGGTCTAAAAGGATGATGATAGTTTCAAATAAGGATCATAGCTTCGTGTGATCTACCATCTCACTAAATCAACATCAAAATCTACCTCACTACCATCTCATCCATTCGTACTATCCTCCTACCCTACCATCTCATCCATTCGTACCATCCCCCTAGCCTACCATCTTATCCATTCATACCACCCCCCCTACCCTACCATCTCATCCATTCGTACCATCCCCCTACCCTACCATCTCATACATTCGTACCATCCCCTACCTTACCATCTCATCCATCCATGCAACTATAACCCCCTCCCTACCATCTTATCCATCCATACCATCCGCTTCCATACTATCTCATCTATCCATACCAACTCATCCATCTATACCACCCCATCCTTACCATTCCCTACCCTACCATCTCATCTATTCATTCCACCCCCTCCTTACCATCTCATCCATCCGTACCATCCCCTCCATACCATCTCCTCCATCCGTAATATCCCCTTTGCAGTGTTCCCATTCCGGTAAAAAAGAGGCGTGGGGAGCCATTCTAAAGCAGAAGGCAGATGTACCAAACTGATAAAAGGCTTGCAGCAAATACAATGTTATAGCAATGTTATCTTGCTTCAAGACTTATAAAAACATAAATTCAATGTGTATGATAACTACAACTATTTCTTTGATAAATACTCATTTTTATTTTTTTTTAAATTATTTTTTTGACATCGGGATGGGATGGGGCAGTGTCCTGTTGTACTCTCTAAATGACCCCAAAAGTTTTAATGACCCAAGCATTAACCCACACCCCCACCACTGGTCGCCATGCGACCCTCCCTATCACCCCTTCCCCAGTTCTCTGCTTTGTATTTATATGACACATATTCAATCATTCACATCTGTTAGCACATTAAAATTATCAACCCCGACCTCCCTCATCTACATTGTCCCCCCTCCCTCCCGCCCGCCCCACCATGTCAAAGACGCCCCCAGCCGCCAGAAGTCCGTGACAGTTAGCTCAGGAGCTGAACACAAAACTCATTATCATTAACATTTGCCGGGGAGGAATTATTAAACTAATGCAACATGTGGATTCACCCACATCAGTACAGATGTTTAATGATGTGGTCAGTACAGCTTTGTGATGGTCAGTAGAGCTGTTTAATGATGTAGTCAGTACAGCTTTGTGATGGTCAGTAGAGTTGTTTATTTATAATGTGGTCAGTATAGTTATAATGTGATGGTCAGTAGAGCTGTTTGGGGCCGTCCATAAAGTATGTCACGCTATTTTTGACCATTTTAATTCCCCCCCTAACCCCTGTCACAAACTGTAACAAATTTCGGACCCCCCCCCCTAAAGTACGTCGCACTTTCGAACACAAATTTAGTTTTTTATTAACAAAATAATGAAATCTTAATTTAAAACACCGTGACGTCACACATGGCCGGACCCCCCTCCCCCCTGTCACAAACTGTCACACTTTCTTACACCCCCTCCCCCCTCTGGAGCGTGACGTACTTTATGGACGGCCCCTTTAATGATGTGATCATTACAACTATTTGATGGTCATTATAGCTGTTGAATGAAGTAGTCATTAAATCTATGTGATGGTCATTATATCTATGTGATGTTCAGTAGAGCTGTTTAATGATGTGGTCAGTACAGCTATGTGATGGTCAGTAGAGCTGTTTAATAATGTGGTCAGTATAGTTATAATGTGATGGTCAGTAGAGCTGTTTAATGATGTGAACATTACAACTATTTGATGGTCAGTATATATAGCTGTTGAATGATATGGTCATTTCATCTATGTGGATAGTCATTATAGCTATGTGATGGTCAGTAGAGTTGTTTAATGTTGTGGTCAGTACAGCTATTTGATGGTCAGTAGATCTGTTTAGTGATGTGGTCAGTGCAGCTTGGTGATCGTCAGTATAGCTGTTGAATAATATAGTCAGTACAGCTATGTGATGGTCAGTAGAGCTGTTTAATGATGTGATCAGTACAAATATTTGATGGTCAGTATAGCTGTTGAATTAAGTGGTCAGTACATCTATGTGATGGTCAGTAGAGATGTTTAATAATGTGGTCAGTATAGTTATAATGTGTGGGTCAGTAGAGATGTTTAATGATGTGATCATTACAACTATTTGATGGTCAATATAGCTGTTGAATTAAGTGGTCAGTACATCTATGTGATGGTCAGTAGAGATGTTTAATAATGTGGTCAGTATAGTTATAATGTGTGGGTCAGTAGAGATGTTTAATGATGTGATCATTACAACTATTTGATGGTCAATATAGCTGTTGAATGAAGTGGTCAGTACATCTATGTGATGGTCAGTAGAGCTGTTAATTGATGTGGTCAGTACAGCTATGTGATTGTGAATATAGTATTTTCCATAGAAGGGACACATACTAAAGTTGTATTTGGTTATAAAAACTGGATCACGCACTAGCCCCGGTCTTATCATTGACTCATTAAGTAGGAAATCCTTGGTTGAAGTTCTTGGTCAGGCGTGGACGCTTCAAACATCCCTCAAAAATTGGCTGTAGATGACGTCATTAAACAGTTTTTAATCTCTAATCCAGACAGAGTTTTGAGAAATGGAGAGTCTTTGATTAGAAACAACTTGGATTTTGAGACATTCAACAACTTTTAGATTAAATTTTACTTTCACGTAAATTAAAAATTATTTATAAAACCTCATTTTTTTAATCGTGGTATACCGGATTTCGGCTCCGGTAATCCGGAATCCGGCCATGTTGCGAATCCATTTCCGGCAGAATTACCCTTAATAAATAAGCCAAATCCGACTCGACGGTAGAGACATAATATATATATATATAATAACTCCGGCAAAACTGGAATCCGGTCATTTTTACAAATACGACTCCGGATTTCACTTCATAAATCCAGCAAAAAAATGTGAATCTGGTGAATCCATATTTTTTAAATTAGTTCATAAACCCAAGGTTAACGGCTGAACACCAACAGTTAACGGCTGAACACCAACATTTAATGGCTGAACACCAACAACTAATGGCTGAACACCAATAGTTAATGGCTGAACACCAACAGTTAATGGCTGAACACCAACAGTTAATGGCTGAACACCAACAGTTAATGGCTGAACACCAACAGTTAACGGCTGAACACCAACATTTAATGGCTGAACACCAACAGTTAATGGCTGAACACCAACAGTTAATGGCTGAACACCAACAGTTAATGGCTGATCACCAACAGATAATGGCTGAACACCAAAAGTTAATGGCTGAACATCAACAGTTAATGGCTGAACACCAACAGATAATGGCTGAACACCAACAGTTAATGGCTGAACATCAACAGTTAATGGCTGAACATCAACAGTTAATGGCTGAACACCAACAGATAATGGCTGAACACCAACAGTTAATGGCTGAACACCAACAGATAATGGCTGAACACCAACAGTTAATGGCTGAACACCAACAGTTAATGGCTGAACACGCACGTTTTACCGTCTAACACCAACATGTAATGGCTGGACACCAACAGTTAATGGCTGAACATGCACGTTTAGTGGCTAAGTGAGACGACGTTTACAAGGCTTTTGTGAGATTTGGCCCCTCGGAAAAGTCTGTAACGCCTGTGCAACTGTCTGATGCTAGAACTTTCTTTTGTTATAACTCTTGCAGGCTTCAGCTAAGCCATCGAGATGTATCTTTTGTTCTGATTTGGAGCGTTTGGGGCGCAGTCATCAAACAAGATTATTGGAATAACGGAATTTCGGAACAAATAACCAAAGAGCCTGTCGTCTCCTGCGACGAAAAAGCGCCCCCCCCAACAACCCCCTTAGACAGGAACACCGCTATTACGGTCAAGACAAACATCCATCACCATCACTGAGAATATGATGGTAAAGAGCTTCATTGCTTGAACGTGGAGAAAAATCAACAAAAGCAAAACAAACAAATTTCACTGTAAAGTTCAACATTAATGTTATATTGTATACTAGTGTATTACCCGTCAAAAATGACGGAAGTTTTCAGCTGAAATCTATTTATTTTGAAAAAATGCACTTTTTTAGGGCGCCTGCGGCGCCGACATTTTTCAAAAGCCCAACTAATTTGTCCTTGTTTGATAAATACGAAATATTAAACTTTCTGAAATGCACACAAAGTATTTTATAATAGGGGTTGTAGGGCGCCTACGGCACCCCCTTTGTTTTTTTATTTTATAAAAATATTATATGACTTCATTGTTTTATGCTTATATTTTAATTTTTGAAAAGGGAACGATGCACAAATAGGATTTAAGCTGACCCGCGGCGTAGCATACGCCGCTAATGATTTAGTGATAGGTTGTCTGTATGTATGTGTGAAATAATGCACACAAAGTATTTCATAATGATTATAAATCCTCAAAGCTTATTTGTACATCGTTCCTTTTAAAAAATTAAAATATAAGCATAAAACAATGGCGTCATTTAATATTTTTATACAAAATCGATCGCACGCCACCAAACATAACCTAAAAATATTATATGACGTCATACATACAGACGACGGGAGACGACGGGAATTATGTATATTGATATGCGCCGTAACAACTTTCCGATCACAGTTGATTCCCCTACTCACCTCATCTTAAAAAATCTACCCTTATAATAAATTCCTCTTTCCAAAGATAATAAGGAAAACAATATTCTCTTATTTAACTTGAGTCCCCTCCACCCACCCCCCCCCCAATATGACACGAGGTAAAAGAATGTAACCATAATGCTTAACGAGAGAAAACCTGCCGCACTAACCCCACCCCCACCCACGGGCGTCCCCACCACCCCACCCTAGCGCTCCCTACAAGGCACGCGCACATCTAAAAACGGTCGCTTTGTTACGAGTCTGGTCAGAATTGTAATTACCAGCAGCTTCTGGGAGCTACATTAATTGTGTTTGAAAGGAGAATTAATTGCTTCACTCCCAGCTTCCGTATAAATAAGTCCCGCAACACTGAGCCGGGACCCGTATACCTACCGATAGCTGCTTCAAAATCTCGTCTCCCCGGCTAGACTCGAGATCTCGTGGTTGACGAACTGTGTCAACTTAACGGAACAAAACATTAAATGGTTAATTTTAAAAGTATTTTGAAAATAGTATTTTTTTTACAAATGTAACATTAAAAAAATTATTTAAAAAAACTTCTAATTTCTGCGATTTGAACAGCAGTGGCGAGGGAATAAAATGTATCACTGCTCAAACATTAGCAAATCCAAGTTCTACGTACCGCGGGTAGTACGAGCTGTGGTGCGAGAGAGTGACAACTTCAACTACACATTATGTAGGAGCGGTGTGCGACACAAGTAGGTCTTATTGGATAACTCGAACTTTGATGGACTGAAAGCGGATGGGACCAATCCTGTGACAATGTCCAGTATTGACCACCGCCCTGTGACAATGTCAAGTGATGACGACCTGTTCTGTGACAATGTCAAGTGCTGACCACCGTCATGTGACAATGTCAAGTGCCGACCACCCTCCAGTGACAATGTCAAGTGTTGACCACCATCATGTGACAATGTCAAGTGTTGACCACCATCCTGTGACAATATCAAGTGTTGACCACCATCCTGTGACAATGTCAAGTGATGACGACCTGTTCTGTGACAATGTCAAGTGCTGACCACCGTCATGTGACAATGTCAAGTGCCGACCACCGTCCAGTGACAATGTTAAGTGTTGACCACCATCCTGTGACAATGTCAAGTGTTGACCACCATCCGGTGACAATGTCAAGTGTTGACCACCATCCTGTGACAATGTCAAGTGTTGACCACCATCCTGTGACAATGTCAAGTGTTGACCACCATCCTGTGACAATGTCAAATGTTGACCACCATCCTGTGACAATGTCAAGTGTTGACCACCATCCAGTGACAATGACAAGTGTTGACCACCGTTTGTTACAATGTCAAGTTTTGATCATCATCTGGCGACCGTTTCAAGAAATCCAACCCTTTGACCTCGATGTTGTCAGTTCTGCCAGGTCCACTCCAGCTACCCTTTGACCTCACGACTCTTAATCCCAGGAAGACAGACAGCGCGGAGGTACACGCATGAACTTACAGGTGAGCAACTGTTTCATGTCTGAGTCCCAGTTATGTGATGTGGCGCCAGGTGGGTGGCTCATGAATTTTTGATTCCATTAAATTTTCGCCGGGCTATTGGAATTTGATGTTCGTATTTTGTAATGGAATATTTAAAGGGCTGATTTTATCACCGTGGATTGAATAGGGATGGAAGGATTTGGATAATAACATGTGCGATTGATGGTCTGTATTAAAAGTGTTATTTTATCATACAGTGGCTTGCCTGTTCTAAAAGTGTCTTTTTTGTACAGTGGCTTGTCTGTTCTAAAAGTGTCCTTTTTTGTACAGTGGCTTGTCTGTTCTGAAAGTGTCATTTCACTATGCATTAACTTGTCTATTCTAAAAGTTGTATGTTATTGTACAGTCGCTTGGCTGTTCTAAAAGGTGTATGTTATTGTACAGTCGCTTGGCTGTTCTAAAAGTTGTATGTTATTGTACAGTCGCTTGGCTGTTCTAAAAGTTGTATGTTATTGTACAGTCGCTTGGCTGTTCTAAAAGTTGTATGTTATTGTACAGCCGCTTGGCTGTTCTAAAAGTTGTATGTTATTGTACAGTCGCTTGGCTGTTCTAAAAGTTGTATGTTATTGTACAGTCGCTTGGCTGTTCTAAAAGTTGTATGTTATTGTACAGTCGCTTGGCTGTTCTAAAAGTTGTATGTTATTGTACAGTCGCTTGGCTGTTCTAAAAGTTGTATGTTATTGTACAGTCGCTTGGCTGTTCTAAAAGTTGTATGTTATTGTACAGCCGCTTGGCTGTTCTAAAAGTTGTATGTTATTGTACAGTCGCTTGGCTGTTCTAAAAGTTGTATGTTATTGTACAGTCGCTTGACTGTTCTAAAAGTTGTATGTTATTGTACAGTCGCTTGGCTGTTCTAAAAGTTGTATGTTATTGTACAGTCGCTTGGCTGTTCTAAAAGTTGTATGTTATTGTACAGTCGCTTGGCTGTTCTAAAAGTTGTATGTTATTGTACAGCCGCTTGGCTGTTCTAAAAGTTGTATGTTATTGTACAGTCGCTTGGCTGTTCTAAAAGTTGTATGTTATTGTACAGTCGCTTGACTGTTCTAAAAGTTGTATGTTATTGTACAGTCGCTTGGCTGTTCTAAAAGTTGTATGTTATTGTACAGTCGCTTGGCTGTTCTAAAAGTTGTATGTTATTGTACAGCCGCTTGGCTGTTCTAAAAGTTGTATGTTATTGTACAGTCGCTTGGCTGTTCTAAAAGTTGTATGTTATTGTACAGTCGCTTGACTGTTCTAAAAGTTGTATGTTATTGTACAGTCGCTTGGCTGTTCTAAAAGTTGTATGTTATTGTACAGCCGCTTGGCTGTTCTAAAAGTTGTATGTTATTGTACAGCCGCTTGGCTGTTCTAAAAGTTGTATGTTATTGTACAGCCGCTTGGCTGTTCTAAAAGTTGTATGTTATTGTACAGCCGCTTGGCTGTTCTAAAAGTTGTATGTTATTGTACAGCCGCTTGGCTGTTCTAAAAGTTGTATGTTATTGTACAGCCGCTTGGCTGTTCTAGTCATGAAATGATTGTTGATTGTAGTTCATCGTGTGAATGTTTCTGTCCATGAACTCAACGTCTTGTTCAACAGTTGCTAGTCGGACATAGATTATTAAACATTTCTTCATTGTCTCAAACAGTTGGCTAACCACTTTCACTTAACTTGATCATCTGACCTATAACTAAAATATATACATTTTTTTTCTTAAACTTTCAACGTGTTAATGAGTTAAAGGGAAAATAATAATGACAGTCGATACAAAATTAGTTTTTCTTGGCGAATCAAGACATGAATGGTAGTTAAGTCGCTCAACTCTGGCGGTATCACGAAATAAAGTCTCCCCAAAAATAAAGTCTCCCCAAAAACAAAGTCTCCCTTGGATAGTTTATTTTACAACGAAATCTCCCCCGGAGACTTTGTTTTTTAATTAAAAGTTTCCGTGGTTAAAAATAAAATAAATGATAAATTAAGGCCGTATTAACGTTTATGTCTCAGAATATATCTTGCATTTCGTATTGCGTTTGTGCTCAATGCATTTGTGTATAATTATTGGACATTCAACAATCAGAAGCTTATCCAGCAGCGTAACAAGTTGGGGGCAAAGGGGGGGGGAGCTTACCTCGAGAGATACATTTGTTAAGGGTGGGTAAATTCGCAGCGTTAATTCAAAAACAAAAGACTGAAAAACAAATATGATCAAGTAAAAAGTATTTAAGTAAACATGTGTGACTGTTACACATTTTTCACTGTGATGAATAATGAGAGTAGGCAAGGGGGGAGGGGGGTCCTATAACGGCCAATACGTTATTCATGAATGGTCCTTATTAGGAAGACGATATCTTGTAAATTGATGACGTCATTTATTGGGTTTCTCTTTCGGCGCGTCACCAAAAATATCCCAGGCCCCAAAACGGCTCTGGTCGTGCGGGTGTTCAGCTTCTGATGGACTGGACTGGGCCGCTGAGAGAAGTAGGTGGGGGGTGGTCTGCTTGTTACCTCCGTCCGTACCCGTGCCATCACGCTAGTTACAAGTAAGTTACAACCCAGGTGTGTTAGCGGCACTGACCTTGATGGGAAGCAGACCACGAAGTGGCGTGCAGATGTGTCAATGTCTGTGTCCGGATACCAGGAAAGCCGGTGTTGACACCAGGTTACCCGGAGTCGATACCAGGACATCCGTAATCGATACCAGGACGACACGTGTTCGATACCAAGAAATTAGGAGTAAGCACCGCGGCTTCGATTTGTGAAGCAAACGGGTGAAGTAAGGTGGGTGATATGTACAATTGGAATGACAATCTCTAGTTTATCCAGGTGTGGAGTAGGCTTCCCCCCCAGACTGGACATTAGATACTGGACAAGGATCATTAATGCAAAATTATGAAGATTGCGGGCTTTTTAAATATTGATTGCCACGCCCCCTTGTTTCTTCCCACCGTTGTATATTATTTTGTTTTGGCTATTATTAGTGTTGTTATCGTAGTTGCTATTGTTGTTGCTGTAACATAACTCATTGCTGTAACATAACTCATCATTGCTGTAACATAACTCATCATTGCTGTAACATAACTCATCATTGCTGTAACATAACTCATCATTGCTGTAACATAACTCATCATTGCTGTAACATAACTCATCATTCACACATCAAACCATTGAATTGTCTGCGCTTGGATCACGTAGAAAAACCTACCCACCAATGTTCCCTTTAAGCTGTGCGGCAGAGGGGTCGCGCAGATATCTGGCCGACTCCGCGCTGCGGTTTAGTTACCGCGCAGCTAATTTTGTAAAATATTGTGACGTTGCTGGCCACCTCACCCCCTTCAAGATACGCCACCGGATGTAGTCTACATTAAAAGCTGTATAACACGCATGCGTATTCAAGTTGGTGGACTATTGGATTCTAAGTAGGTTTTTTTCCCATCTGCGTCGACCGAAACCCATTACGGAAGCAAGGTTGGATTTCAGTGTGTGTGTGTGTGTGTTGGGAGGGGGTAGGGGGTAGTTCACTCTATTTTCTGTATCACTTGGCAGGTAGTTCACTAATCTCCATTTTCTGTATCCCTTACCAGGTAGTTCACTAATCTCTATTTTTTTCTATCACTTACCAGGTAGTTCACTAATTTCTATTTTCTCTATCACTTACCAGGTAGTTCACTAATCTCCATTTTCTGTATCACTTACCAGGTAGTTCACTAATCTCTGTTTTCTCTATCACTTACCAGGTAGTTCACTAATCTCTATTTTCTCTATCACTTACCAGGTAGTTCACTAATCTCTATTTTCTCTATCACTTACCAGGTAGTTCACTAATCTCCATTTTCTGTATCCCTTACCAGGTAGTTCACTAATCTCTATTTTTTCTATCACTTACCAGGTAGTTCACTAATCTCTATTTTCTCTATCACTTACCAGGTAGTTCACTAATCTCTATTTTCTCTATCACTTACCAGGTAGTTCACTAATCTCTGTTTTCTCTATCACTTACCAGGTAGTTCACTAATCTCTATTTTCTGTATCACTTACCAGGTAGTTCACTAATCTCTATTTTCTCTATCACTTACCAGGTAGTTCACTAATCTCCATTTTCTGTATCCCTTACCAGGTAGTTCACTAATCTCTATTTTTTCTATCACTTACCAGGTAGTTCACTAATCTCTATTTTCTCTATCACTTACCAGGTAGTTCACTAATCTCCATTTTCTGTATCCCTTACCAGGTATTTCACTAATCTCTATTTTTTCTATCACTTACCAGGTAGTTCACTAATCTCTATTTTCTGTATCACTTACCAGGTAGTTCACTAATCTCTATTTTCTGTATCACTTACCAGGCAGTTCACTAATCTCTATTTTCTGTAACACTATCCAAGTAGTTCTCTAAATTTAGACTTAAAATCTCTGTGTTTCCCGAGGACGGCTCGAGGGTCTGTTAAGACTAAATGAGATCAAATTCTAAAAGTGTCGCCACGGCTTCCGTCTCAGTCAGAAAGGTCTTCATGTAACGCTCCTGTTAGAGCTGATGTCTGCTGAGAACCGTTGTCAGATATTCATGTCAGATGTTGTTGTCAGATGTTGTTGTCATATGTTGTTGTCAGATGTTGTTGTCAGATGTTGTTGTTAGATGTTGTTGTCAGATGTTGTTGTTAGATGTTGTTGTCAGATGTTGTTGTCAGATGTTGTTGTCAGATGTTGTTGTTAGATGTTGTTGTTAGATGTTGTTGTCAGATGTTGTTGTTAGATGTTGTTGTCAGCTGTTGTTGTCAGATGTTGTTGTCAGATGTTGTCAGATGTTGTTGTCAGATGTTGTTGTCAGATGTTGTTGTCAGATGTTGTTGTCAGATGTTGTTGTTAGATGTTGTTGTCAGCTGTTGTTGTCAGATGTTGTTAGATGTTGTTGTCAGATGTTGTTGTTAGATGTTGTTGTCAGATGTTGTTGCTATATCATGACTGAAAGTCCAGCATAGATGTGACGTGGGGAAGACGTTAATATAAAACAAGCCATTGTTAGGGGATAATCCACGCCATGGAAGGGTGTAATCCACGCCAGTCATGCTGGATGTGGCATGGGTAAGACGTTAATTTAAAACAAGCCAGGGATGTAAGGTAATCCATGCCAGTGAAGTGGGGTATGGTATGGTAAAGGGATAATCCATGCAAGTGAAGGGGAGTAATCCATGCCGATCAAGGAGGGCAATCCATGCCAGTGAAGGGGAGTAATTCATAAGATTGAAGGCGAGTTATCCATGCCTGAGAAGCGTGGTTATCCATGTTGATGTAGGGGGGATAATCCATATCAGAGAAGTGGCGGGGAATTAATGCCGATAAATGAGGAACATCTTGTCCTACTAGTCTTCCTTGGTTGGTGGCCCGTAACCTTCCAATTGTGGAGGAAATGTTAAAAGAATTAGGGAAAGAAAAAAAAACCCAAGAGACTTGATGACATTTTAGAACCACGTGTCAAAGGTCATTGTACTAGACACGAACATGCCCGAGGCACTGCTTCACATCACTGCTACCCGCTAGTGCCAGAAATTAGTGGACATATAGGATTGGATGTTGATGGCAGTAACCCTGGGTACAGAGGCGTTACTAGGGGATGCGAACCGCACCGGGTGACACCATCACAAGGGGGGGGGGACACCATAGTGTATGTTCCCGTTATGTGGCACTGGCCGACTCGGGAGAGGTCTATAGGGTAAGTCGCGAGGGGGTGACACCATGAGCTACCACACTGGGTGACACCAACTCTATTGATGTCTCTGCCTGGGTGCCCAATTGTCTTTAGATTGGATCGAATGGTGCCGTCGCAAATACTGCAAAATGTATATCTTCACTGGTCCGCCCTTGTAGAGGGCGCCACATTTTTTGTAACTTCCTTACAGGGGTGTAGAGAAATATAACAACTTTTATTGGCGTAACCTGACGGGGGGGGGTTAACCCAGCTCTGCACCCCCTTCCCACTGACACCCCAGATCGTGCAAAAGTATCATTACCATTCGATCTGTATTTCATTAAATTGTCTTACGTTCATTATCCATTTAAGACCGTTCTGTAGCAGTAAAAATGTTTTCTGCTATCTAGGTCCCTGTCCAATACTGGAACCAGATCTAACGGATAACATTTCTTGGCGGGGGCAACCCAACCGTCTCGACACGCTCCTGTGAGCCCCACTTGCCCCCGACCCCCCACCCCTTCCTTATCCAACATTCAACACACAGAGGGACCCACCAACGCAAGAATAAGATCCACTTACATGAATATTTTGACAATCGCATGACTTCATTCTTGACTGGATTCCGCAATAACCCGAGGTCCTGCTGTAACGTGGATATCTGGCTTTATGTGCAACTTAGACAATGTGTATGTGGCAGTGGCGTCATTGTTCATAGTACATACCATGTGGCAGTGGTGTCATTCATTGTTCATAGTACATACCATGTTGTAGTGGTGTCATTGTTCATAGTACATACCATGTGGTATTGGTGTCATTGTTCATAGTACATACCATGTGGTATTGGTGTCATTGTTCATAGTACATACGACGTGGTAGTGGCGTCATTGTTCATAGTACATACCATGTGGTAGTGGTGTCATTGTTCATAGTACATACCATGTGGTAGTGGTGTCATTGTTCATAGTACATACCATGTGGTATTGGTGTCATTGTTCATAGTACATACGACGTGGTAGTGGCGTCATTGTTCATAGTACATACCATGTGGTAGTTGCGTCATTGTTCATAGTACATACCATGGGGTAGTGGCGTCATTGTTCATAGTACATACCACGTGGCGGTGTAGGTGGTCGTTGTGATTTAATTGTGGTGACTATGGCGATGACACAGACCAGTGAGCACCCAAGTATGGTCACCAAATCACCTCGGGATCGATAATATCGTCACAATCAATAAATCAATAAGGACATCGATGACAGTGTGGTGTTCAATTATCATCAGGCTCAAATACATGACTCTTATACTGGTATAGATACATGACTCTTATACTGGGATAGATACATGACTCTTATACTGGGATAGATACATGACTCTTATAATGGGATAGATACATGACTCTTATACTGGGATAAATACATGACTCTTATACTGGGATAGATACATGACTCTTATACTGGGATAGATACATGACTTTTATACTGGGATAGATACATGACTCTTATACTGGGATAGATACATGACTCTTATACTGGGATAGATACATGACTCTCATACTGGGATAGATACATGACTCTCATACTGGGATAGATACATGACTCTTATACTGGGATAGATACATGACTCTTATACTGGGATAGATACATGACTCTTATACTGGGATAGATACATGACTCTTATACTGGGATAGATACATGACTCTCATACTGGGATAGATACATGACTCATATACTGGGATAGATACATGACTCTTATACTAGGATAGATACATGACTCTCACACTGGGATAGATACATGACTCTTATACTAGGATAGATACATGACTCTCACACTGGGATAGATACATGACTCTTATACTGGGATAGATACATGACTCTTTTACTGGGATAGATACATGACTCTTATACTGGGATAGATACATGACTCTCATACAGGGATAGATACATGACTCTTATACTGGGATAAATCATTATCGTACGTATTATTATTATTTAGTGCCCCATCTAGTTATGATATGTTGTAGTTAGGATATGAATGTTTTACATTTATAAATATTACTGTTGCTAATTTTATTGGAAGCACCTAGAGCCAAGCTGCTTGCTGGGATACTGCGCTATATAAATTATCATATTATTATTATCATAATTTTTATTAATAATATTATTATTTTTAATTATTAGTATTGATATTATTATTGTAAGAGGTTATTATTCAATTATTATTATTGTTACTGTTATTATTATTATTATTGTGTTAATTTGCAGAAACTCTTTGGTGTGTCTTCGGATTGTTGTCGTGGTTCACAGAAACTTGTCTACCTGTTGATTCTCGTAGACTAAAGACATACGCTGTAAAAGAAGATGTGCTCTAAAAATGTAGTGTGCTTTGAAAACTAACAGCACTGTGATGACGACATGTGTAGTCATTAGAGCGCGTCATATCACGGGTTGTGCTACACTGCTACACAGCTGAGATGGGTGCTATACAGCACAGGTGAGTGCTACATGGCACACGTTAGTGCTACACGCTACAGGTGAGTGCTACACAGCGCAGGTATGAATTAACCAGCACACGAAGTGCTAATAATAACGTAAAAGGGGAATTACTCATAAGCGAGCAATCTTTATGCTAATCGAACTAAGAATTTTAAATTAAAAAAAATATGTGTGTATATATATATATATATATATATATATATAAAATCCCGCGTGATAGTGAAAATCTCTATTTGATTATCAGATCAGCCGAGTTCACTGAAACCCCAGGCTGTCTGCCACCTGTGACAGTGAGGGGAGGGATGGTCGGGTCAAGAGAGGTAGGGGCTAGAATTGGTCTACTCACGCGGTGTAGCAGTCATGACCGTATTTCATCGACGACAAAATTCTTGTTTTAAAGTCAGGATCGGAAGGTGTCCAACATTTTTAAAACATAAATTCTAACAAAATAAATTATTTTAAAAATAGATTTCAGTTTTGGCTTACATTACATAGAGTCTAGTCAAGGGATTCTCGTTAATAACTGATAGAAATGTAATGTGACACTACTCGCGGGAGATCACGTGATTCACTGTGCAACCTTGTTTTAACAAAATTTATTCTTATTTTCTTCAGTCGAATATAACGACGAAAAAAAATAAATAATTAAATGACGCCTCGAAATTAGTAATAAATTAAGATATAAAATATAATTATATCAGATATAATAATGTATAATTAAATGCGAAAATATAAGATTATAATAGCCTTAACCCTTACTTGACAAAATGTGCGGGTATAGAATAATGAACATCATAACGAAACAAAAGACAATCTGAAAAAGATATACACGATAGATTACAACTACCGAAGCTACTACCATATAAAGAAAATAATGTCAAGCGATTGTTACTGCGGCAAGTGAAAACCAACATAGAACTTTACGTCACTTGTGTGGTGTTACCGTTCTAGTTACGATCTGTATCCTGTATAATTCTACACGTGTTATCTGCTGCCTCGTTATGGAAGCACGTGTGGGCGCCATAACTTTAGGGGAGCATTCATTGTTTCAATTAATATTGGAGACTGTAGTGTTAAAATAGTGGGCTATTCATTCAAGGGTTTGGAGGGTATGTATAGCGTGACACACACAGCCTGCTGCCATTCATGCTGTTGAGACTGGTGTCACATGTAGTGTTAGTCACATTTGGTGTTTGTCACACGTAGTGTTAGTCACCTAAAGTGTTAGTCACCTATAGTGTTAGTCACATTTGGTGTTTGTCACACGTAGTGTTAGTCACCTAAAGTGTTAGTCACATATAGTGTTAGTCACATTTGGTGTTTGTCACACGTAGTGTTAGTCACCTACAGTGTTAGTCACCTATAGTGTTAGTCACATTTGGTGTTTGTCACATTTAATTATACTTTTTTCCCCCGTCAAGCTCTATTTAGTGATACAATTTTTGTGTTAAGCTAAATGTAACGACACAATTTGTGTGTTTTAAGTCAAATTTAATAACATATTTTTGTGTTGAATTTCAGTAAGTAATAAATATTATATGTTAATTCAGTATTGACATATATTTTCTAATTTAAATTTAGTGATACGTAGTTAGTACAATTAGTCATACTATGTGATGCAAATTTAGTCTTTATTCCTATCAAGTGATAAATACATTTTCTGTAGTAGAATCTAATGTGTACTTAATGGGGGGCTATGACGGTATCTATTTTAACTCACTAATGGAATTTATCGTGAATTTCCTCCCTTTTCTTTCCTTAAAAAATATTAACATATATTTGCATGTTTAATGACCTACTAATAATAACTGTTAATTTCAGGTAATAATTCGATGTTATTGGTGGCCTAGGCTGGGATAATCCATGTGAACTAACAGGTGAGAATAATTCTGTACAATAAAAGGTATGGATTATTCTTATCCTACCCCAGAAATTGAAGGACAACCTGCAACAGTCGTTTTTTCACAGCTTGAAGTTTACTGTCAGATGTCCACCTGGTTGTTTACTGTCAGATGTCCACCTGGTTGTTTACTGTCAGATGTCCGCCTGGTTGTTTACTGTCAGATGTCCGCCTGGTTGTTTACTGTCAGATGTCCACTTGGTTGTTTACTGTCAGATGTCCACCTGGTTGTTTACTGTCAGATGTCCACCTGGTTGTTTACTGTCAGATGTCCGCCTGGTTGTTTACTGTCAGATGTCCGCCTGGTTGTTTACCTTCTAGATGTCCACCTGGTTGTTTACCTTCTAGATGTCCGCCTGGTTGTTTACCTTCTAGGTGTCCGCCTGGTTGTTTACCTTCTAGATGTCCGCCTGGTTGTTTACCTTCTAGGTGTCCGCCTGGTTGTTTACTGCTAGATGTCCGCCTGGTTCTTTACCTTCTAGATGTCCGCCTGGTTGTTTACTGTCAGATGTCCGCCTGGTTGTTTACTGTCAGATGTCCGCCTGGTTGTTTACTGTCAGATGTCCGCCTGGTTGTTTACTGTCAGATGTCCGACTGGTTGTTTACTGTCAGATGTCCGCCTGGTTGTTTACTGTCAGATGTCCGCCTGGTTGTTTACTGTCAGATGTCCACTTGGTTGTTTACTGTCAGATGTCCGCCTGGTTGTTTACTGTCAGATGTCCGCCTGGTTGTTTACTGTCAGATGTCCGCCTGGTTGTTTACTGTCAGATGTCCGACTGGTTGTTTACTGTCAGATGTCCGACTGGTTGTTTACTCTCAGATGCCCACCTGTTTGTTTGCCTTCAGAGGTCGCCTGGCTGTTTACCTTCTAGATGTCCGCCCCAATGCTTACCCTGTAGATATCCGAATTTGTTGTTTACATGTCACAAATTCGTATCTGCGAGGTACTGGGTTGGGGTGCAATAGCGTCACCCAAGGCTCACTAAATGTGTCTAGATTGTGTCTATCTTGATCGAGTCTATGTCCAGGTTGTGTCCATGTCTAGATCATGCCTATTTTAGATCGTGTCTATGTCAAGATTGTAAATATTTCTAGATCATGTCTATTTTTATATTTTTCCATTTTTAGACTGTGTGTTTAAGTATTTTTAAATCCTTTATATTAACTCGTAGCGTCTGCTTGATTGCTTGATTGAGGCTTTGCTTTCCGAAAAATTTTTGGATCGATTTTTAACCCACATCCTAGTATGCTAGCGAGCTGAAATTTCGCAGGCAGACTGGTGCAGATGATGAAAATTATGTATCAAAATTTAAAATCGATCGAATGTACTGTAATTAAATTAATGAATTTTTAGATTATCTCTATTTATCTCTATGTAGCATGTTATTTTTTATGCTAGAGTGTCGCGGTGCGTATTATATTGAACGACCTTTTTAAATCCCTTATATTAACTTCACCGTCGTCTCTGTCTCTCTGTCTGTCGTCATCTCATGGGCGGGCGGAAAAATAAAAGTAACAAATGACCCACTTCCCGTGATTCGATCGAGCTGAAATTTGGCACACAGACCTGTCTTACCTAACAATGCATCGTATCAAAATTTCAGATCGATCGAACGTACCGTAATTAAATTAATGCCTTTTTAGTTTATCCTTATATGAGGTATGTAATTCAAATTCACGGTTTGTTATTGTTTTTTTGCCACGTGAAAGTTTGAGCTGACGCATTGAGGCGACCCAACGAAGCGACGGGTTGCTTTTGTTTACATTTTACGTGTCAGGCTGAGCTCGGTCAAGCGAATCGGTGACCAGACTTTTCCCCTCTCCCCCTCCCACCCACCCCTCCCCCCCTCCCCCCCCCCTAGGATTATGAAGCAAACTTGAGTTAAGACAGATTCAGTCTGTAAATGTTTGAAAATAATCAATACTGTTAGTTATGTCTCATATATAAGGGATTTATAGTCAAAAACTTTGTTTTTACGGGTTTGTTTTATTAATACTTTCCTGATGCGATGTGCGGTGCGTATTATATTGACGATACTTTTTAAAAATGTATTCATTCCCGATCTGTAAATGTAAATGCTATTAATTGCTAATCTGTCTCGCGGTGCGCACTATGTTTAACATGTTTTATAACCCTTTTCCCGTGATAAAATCGAGCCTAAATTTAGCTGGCAGACTAGAAGTTTTTTTACTATAAATCCTTTATATATTTTAGACATAACTAAAATTTTGGATTTTTGGATTGTCGTGCGATGCGTATTATAATGAACATTCTTTTAGTTATGTCTCGTATTCAAATTATTTCCCGTATCTAGCAATTTGTACGTTTGGTATAGTTTTCGTCTTATCTATTACAGACGCTCCTTCTATACAGAAGATTATCACGTAAATGTATATTCTCCGTATATATATATATATATATATATATATATATATATATATATATATATATATATATTAGGGCTGTTAACGATTAATTTAAATTTAATTAATCGTTAATTTTGATTAAAGCCGAAAATTGAAATTTATTGTGTCATAAGTAGAATTTATTAAACGTACTTGTGGAAAATCGAAATAACACTGGAATTTCTTCTTTATATGACATATTTTAATCAACAACGCAAAAAGGCAAGTGTATTGACAGTATTTGGTTCAAGTGATGAGCGGGTCTTATTGATAATATAATCAGCCGAGCTGAACAATCGTTCACATAGCTTTAGATTGTCTCAGCTGAAGTTTCTGATACTATAGTGGATGTTTGGTTTGTAGGTAATATGTAATCGAAGTGTTAGAACTATGTTAGCAATGTTCCTTTTAAGCAGCGTTTCTACGCAGATATTTGATCGACGCCAAGCAGGAGTTTAGAATAACCGCGCAGCAAATTTTCTAAAATATTGCACACAAAATGGACGTTGTGCAACTTTACACACGATTTTTTAAAAAACTTTGCACACGGACCAACGAAGCTTAGACTTAGGGGGAACATTGCATGGTAGGCAAACGATTTCTCTCAATGGACACAATAACCTTTATCAACATTTTGAACATTCACGTCAGTCAATAGTTTAAAACCAAAATGTTCGTGTAATCGTCCGGAAATTAGTTTATATTTATCGGCCTAAATATTTTACTTTTAGACTTCCAGTACATTTATAAGTGGTGGGTCGATTAATCGTTAAAAAGTTTTTTAATCGTTAAAAATTGTAACGGTTAATCAAGAAATTAATCGTTCATTTCCGCAGCCCTAATATTTTTTATTACATATGTGTATATTTATATAGTTATTATTATTTATAACTATAAAAAGAAATAAACGTGAAAATTTTGTACAGAACACTATAAATTCAATAAATGTTTCAATCATACGGGACATGCAGTAAAATTATACTGCACCAATGACGCACCACAAAGTAGCTATTCTTATTTGCGTTGTAAAAATAAGGAAGTTAGTTAATGAGATCTGACTTTTTTAAAATCGTAATTTAATTTATATGAGACGTAGTATTAATAAATTGTGTTTTGCAAATTTTTCAATGCTTATATGTTTAAAAACTGTATAAAAATATCATATTATTAGACATGAAGGTTTTTTTTTATGTGTAAAAATTTTAATAATGTAGACTCTAGAAAGTTTTTTTTAACGTAAGATATATATGTATGTCTACTCGTATTCAATAACCAACCACAAGTCTCAGTTCTTGTGCACATTTTATTGAAGTGGCACGCCACTTGACTTCGATCCCTACATTTAGGGTTACAATTTTAATGAATTGCTATCATTCTCATAATTCTGGTTAACACTGAGCATTTTAGAACTCCAGTTGTCTAGCGAGCCTAGTTCAATCAGTTAATAAATGATTATATTAGATGAACATGGTTTACTCCGATTGGTAACAAAATGTAGCAATCAGGCTTTTCATTTTACTCACATAACAAGGTAGCTTCTGCTAATTTAAGGATTCTCTTGTGATAATCTAACGTGTATCACGGCATTTGATTCGTGACAACAAAATAAATACATAAATCCCTTGCTACTTTGCGGTTCACTTTTCGCGGATTCACTGCTTCACGGGTTTTTAATATAGTTGTAATATTAGAAGAGGTGCCCCTGGAAACGACAACGCCGTCTGAAGAACGTCATCAACCGCGCAATAAACTTCATCATTACCTTTACAGCACAGAATATTCATCATCAAGCTATATATAGCTACGTGTACTTACTGCAACTGTAAACTTATCTACCGATTTTGTATTGCTTAACAGTTGGTGTCCTTACTACGCGGATTTTCCCCTATGGCAGGGTTCTTCGGTCCCAATTAACCAAGATTAACAGGGTTGCACTGTATGTTCTTTAAAACTCTGTTTTTACACTTATATTGATAAAACCTATTAAATATTCTTTGTTTAAAAAAATAATTAAAGGAAGGAAACATAATCTATCTTTTCCAAGTGAAATTTACTTGACTTATATCCCAATTATTAAGGATACAATGTCAATGTATTGCTAGGATTCTCGTACCATCGATAAGTCGATGGTGGAATTTCAATTTGCTCATTTCAGTGGTTTAAGCTATATTTTCAGATGTTTCTGATAATTTTTAAATATTTGTTGGTATATAGTTGTTTTGTTTTTTTTGCCATTAAGCTGTATTAAACCATTTAGCTGGACTAAACCATTTAGCTGGACTAAACCATTTAGCTGGACTAAACCATTTAGCTGGACTAAACCATTTAGCTGGACTAAACCATTTAGCTGGACTAAACCATTTAGTCCGCCTGGATTAAGGCATCGTCATTAATCAGAAAATAATTTTTGGTAATTTTTTCCTCCAAAGGGAGACAACACAAATATTATTTAA
Source organism: Ampullaceana balthica (assembly GCA_944989445.1). Taxonomy (NCBI): domain Eukaryota; kingdom Metazoa; phylum Mollusca; class Gastropoda; family Lymnaeidae; genus Ampullaceana; species Ampullaceana balthica. The sequence goes on from CALYLW010000107.1 coordinate 235,397, forward strand.
TCACATGAAACTTTAAAAATAATAATTTTTGTCTCCCCTATTTTGAAGAATACCGCTAGTGCTTGACGTACGAGTCCATACGACCACGATAGGTTCCGACAGACCGGTCTTAAAACGAGTTGATCATGAGTTGAGTACGCCATGTTTACAATAATGTTAATTCTTTTAATGCTTAAATTATTGTTTTCATTGCACAATTTGTTTGTGTATTTTGTATTTTACAATAATGTGAAGCGATTTTATAAAAATATTTCCGTATCACAATTTTTCTTAGTAATTGTTATAAATCATAATTTTCGATTTACAACTATTAAGAAAAAGTATTATTGCTGATTTATACAATTGAGGCAGAAATAAATCTGACATCTAATATGCCTAGTGATTATGGTCGTAAAGTCGAATAGTCGTAAGGGGCCTTGCATAAATGACGTCACGAGATTTTTTGGCAAATTTTACTCTTTACCGTCAGATGTCGTCACAAAAACTTAGAATCCCCCCCCCCTCCAATATCACGTCACAAATCTTGCGCAACAACCCCCCCAATAACAGCTGTACTTTCTATTGTAAAAAGAACATGTTTCAAGTCACTTTTTTGTCATTTAAGTATGTATTTAGGGTAAGGTTGCATTGTGATATCGTAATACGCGTGAAGCCATGTAAAACATCATAAAATAAATTTTAAGAAATCAAATACTGAATCGGAACTTTTATTTAAAGTTGCGAGTTTTGATGTGACGTCAAATTTCTCAAACACCCCCCTCCCTCCCTTGTCACACATCGTCACTAATGTGTGGACCCCCTGCCCCCCCCCCATTTTTTTTTGGCGCGTGACGTCATTTATGGACATCTCCTAAGTTGCATAGGTCGAAATTCAACCACTACCTGTAGTTGTAAGTTACCAGTCGTTTTGGGAAGATGGTACAGCATGAAGGTCCTCATCATGTGACGTCATAACCTTTAAAGGCGAACAGGACATTTGTTTAGTCACTGCAATACTTCGTGGATAAACAATGAAAATATCGTAGATTTAATTTCTCCCATGCAGGCAATTACTTCGTATACGCTACTCTTAACACCGAAAGTAATATTTACTGTAACAGAACGCAAATAGACTGCATTAAAATGTGTAGTTAGGGGCCGTCCATAAATGACGTCACGCACCTAGGGGGGAGGGGGGTCACACTTTTGTGACGATGCGTGACGAGGGGGAGGGAGGGGGTTGAAGAAATGTGACGTCACATCAAAAGGGTAACTTTAAATAAAACTTCCATTGAAATATTTGGTCGCTTAAAATTTATTTAATGACTTTTGAAAAAAAATAATATTATTTTTGATCAGTGCTTCTCAATGTGCCGGTCGGTAGGCCATCAGACGCTGGTTGGCGTAAGCTATCCAGACACGAAAATCAAATCTAATTATAATTCTTAAGTTTGAGAACTCACAATATAACATATGGCAAGTGTCTAAAGTCAAAACGACACGGAATATCCTTTTTCTTTTTTTTTAAAAAAAAAGGGGGGGGGGATCTATTTGATTTTATAAACGTTTAATGCATACAAATTGACTATTAATCATCACGGTTAACATTTTTGTTTAGAAAAAAATTATTTAAAAATAACATTTTTAAAATGTATGTTTTAAAAATCCCTCAATTGACTGACGGGCATCCCGTAAGAAAGAGGTCGACGAACAGAGGTAAATAACCTGAACTGGGGTCAAAAGGGGATTCTTGGGGGTAATGCAGATTCATTTGGGACATATAACATCCACTACAATCCACTAGATATATTAAAATACGTCATGTGTACGAGTACGCTTGGAATATATACCCATTATTGAACCGATTCCTTCCAGAAAATGTTTTTTTTTAAAAATTGAGAACTATATAGATTTCTTACCTACGTACTATACGAAGACACCTAAATCTACCCTACTTTCATTTATATTGACACGAGTGACAATAATCTTAATCCACATGACTTGTATGTGTCACGTATCCTTTCTGTGATATTTAAAATTAATGCCCTAAAAACTAAGCTAAGAAGAAAAGTTGCTTTGTGCTCTTCTCGAATTGCGATGTCAAGAATTTGATGCATTTAATAAAGTTAATGAATACTTGACTAATTTTAAAAGGGCTCATTTATCATTATATCTAGAAGACTAGAATGGCCAAAAAACCAAAAACCAATCGAACAATTATATCAAACTTAAAACGTTTTTAATTCTATCAAATAGATCCCCCCCTCCCCTTTTAAAGAAAAAGGATATTCCGTGTCATTTTGACTTAAAATATCTACAAATAATCCTATTAAGATCATTTTTAGACACTTGTCATGCTTGTAAACCTCACAAGTAGCATTTTCGGCTAACGACGCTCCCCCAAATCCCCGAGTCATGTGGGCAGGACCTAGAGTCTGTGGGTTGGGTAACGCACGCATAAACTTGTATATTTTGGGGTAACGAGCAAAAAAGTTCGACGACTCCTGCCGTGAGATGACCAAACGGAGCTGCGGTTACATTACAAATGCGTTGATGTCAACATCAAACGACACAGTGTAACAATTTCATACGTTATCTTGTGGATTCTCAAACTTAAGGATTATAATTAGATTTAATTTTCGTGTCTTGATAGCTTACGCCAACCAGTGTCTGATGGCCTGCCGACCGGCACATTGAGAGGCACTGATTTTTAAAAAAAAGTCATTAAATAAATTGTAAGCCACCAAATATTTCAATGGAAGTTTTATTTAAAGTTACCCTTTTGATGTGAGGTCACATTTCTTCAATCCCCCTCCCTCCCCCTCGTCACGCATCATCACAGAAGTATGACCCACCTCCCCCCTAGGTGCGTGACGTCATTTATGGACGGCACCATGTAGATCTTCACTAAATAAATAAATACTTAAATGACAATAAAAGTGATTTGAAACATAATTATTTTCAAATAGAAAAAAGCTTTGTGACGTATTTTTAGAGTGGGAGTCTAACTTTTTGTGACGATGCGTGACGAGTGTGGGGGGGGGGTAAAAAATCGGTCAAAATCGCGTGACGTCATTTATGGATGGCCCCTTACTGTAACAGTACCCAAATAGACTGCTCCAAAATATGTAGTTACTGTAACAGTACACCAATAGACTGCATCAAAATATGTAGTTACTGTAACAGTACCCAAATAGACTGCAACAAAATATTTTGTTACTGTAACAGTACCCAAATAGACTGCACCAAAATATGTAGTTAATGTAACAGTACCCAAATAGACTACACCAAAATATGTAGTTAATGTAAGAGTACCCAAATAGACTGCACCAAAATATGTAGTTGCTGTAAAAGTACCCCAATAGACTACACTAAAATGTGTATTTACTGTAACAGTACCCCAATAGACTACACCAAAATCTTGTGGTTACTGTAACAGTACCCAAATAGACTCAACTTAAATTAAGACAATACAGTTCCCATGAAAAGCAAAGAGAAGATTTTAGTGCCCTGTCACCTGGGGCACTTTCATCGTCCCTCAAGACAGTCAGTGACAGCTGTCACACATGAACAATCTATCACCTTGCCTTCAATGGACACTTCGCCCTGTGTCCTGCTTGGTCACGGCAGTGGACAGGATGACGTCACGGGAGGCCAAAGCCCCACCGGAACAACTTCCTCTCGTACAGACTGTGAGAAACTTTTCGGCACGTAAGGGAGAGCATCACATTTATTCACCACAATTGTGGCTTATCTTCCCTTGAAATAAAGTTATAAGACGCCGAGGCGATCAAGTCTTGTAAAGATTCATCAAAACGGGCTTGAAGAAAGAAATGACAAATTTCAACGGAGTGGTCAGTTTAACTTGGACAGTTTAACTTGGTCAGTTTAACTTGGTCAGTTTAACTTGGACAGTTTAACTTGGACAGTTTAACTTGGACAGTTTAACTTGGACAGTTTAACTTGGTCAGTTTAACTTGGACAGTTTAACTTGGACAGTTTAACTTGGACAGTTTAACTTGGACAGTTTAACTTGGACAGTTTAACTTGGACAGTTTAACTTGGACAGTTTAACTTGGACAGTTTAACTTGGACAGTTTAACTTGGACAGTTTAACTTGGACAGTTTAACTTGGACAGTTCATTGTTATTCGTTTTTTGACTTGGCCATTACATAATTAATCGTTTGATTAAACATTCATTTTTAAAATATGAACGGTTTTCTTTGTGAAGTGTACAATGTGTGTGTGTGTGTGTGTGTGTGTGTGTGTGTGTGTGTGTGTGTGTGTGTGTGTGTGTGTGTGTGTGTGTGTGTGTGTGTGTGTGTGTGTGTGTGTGTGTGTGTGTGTGTGTGTGTGTGTGTGTGTGTGTGTGCTCTATGTTTGTGTTTCGTGCGTAGTAATTATGCAAAACAATTAAGTCATACAGTTTAGTCATATAATTCAGTCATACAATTCAGTCATACAATAAAGTCATACAATTTAGTCATACAATTTAGTCATACAATAAAGTCATACAATTTAGTCATACAATTTAGTCATACAATAAAGTCATACAATAAAGTCATACAATTTAGTCATACAATTTAGTTGTACATTTTAGTCATAGAAATTAGTCATATCATTTAGTTGTGCAAATTAGTCTTAACAGTTTTGTCAAATTTATTGAGCATATTTTCTAAAAGACTTCAATGAAATGGACGTCCTTAAGCCCTAAACTAAACGTCGTTTGTCCGAGCCAACGCCTGGTAAGGATGCCCACATCTGTTGTGGGGCCTACGTCTGTTGTGGATGCCTAAGTCTGGTTTGGCGGCCCACGTCTGTTGTGGAGGTCCACGCCTAGTGTGGGGCCCACATCAAATAGTCCACCGGTCAGTTTTCTTAAGACTCGTAAGTCATTCTCTAAATTCTAAATAAAGTGCAAACTGTTGATAAATTGAAATGTCTTCATTTGCTCGAAGCGCTGTCCTCCCACAGCATCTACACCCGGGGGAGGCCATTCACCGCTGTGACACGCCTACATCCCCTTGAGTTCACCAGGAAAACAAAGAACCAGGGTTTCCTTGCTTATTCTCCCTTACGGCCGGGACAGAAGGTAACAGGACTTGTTTGTTACCAACTGACCGGCGGGACCAATGGTTGACATAAATCAGGGGCGTAGCTATGTTTGACTTACTTCAGGGGCGCAGCTAGGGTTGAATTACTTCAGGGGCGTAGCTATGGTTGACTTACTTCAAAGGCGTAGCGATGTCTGACTTACATTAGGGGCGTAACAATGCTTGACTTACTTCAGGGTTGTACTATGGTTGTCTTACATCAGTGGCGTAGCATTGCTTGACTGACTTCATGTGCGTAGATATGATTGACTTTCATCAGGGGCGTAGCTAGGATATCTACCGTCTGGAACGTCCACAATTTTACAGCCTCCCCCATTTCACAAATAAACAAATACATAATAATAATTATACATTTGTAAAAAAACTAATTAATTAAAAAACAAACCAGTAAAAACAAAGTTTTTGACTATAAATCCCTTATATATGAGACATAACTAACAGTATTGATTATTTTTAAACGCGACAAACATTTACAGACTGAAACCAAATTATCTCCCTTGGCTTTAAAAAAACTAGGTCAAAACTGTAGCAGACGACACGACCAAACATTATAATTCTAAATATTGATTTATATAGATAATAAAACTAAAAATGCATTAATTTAATTACGGTACGTTCGATCGATCTGAAATTTTAATACGATGCATTGTTAGGTGAGACGGGTCCGTGTGCCAAATTTCAGCTCGATTGCTTCACTGGAAGTGGGTCATTTTCGACTTTTGTTTTTCTAAATCGTGATTTTATAGATAAACTAAAAATGCATTAATTTAATTACGGTACGTTCGATCGATCTGAAATTTTGATACGATGCATTGTTAGGACAGACGGGTCCGTGTGCCAAATTTCAGCTCGATGGCTTCACTGGAAGTGGGTCATTTTCGACTTTTGTCGCGGGCGTCGCGGACGGGCGTCGAGGGACGAGACGACACGACGAATGAGTCCGCGGCGGTGAAGTTAATATAAGGGATTTAACAATAATATCGTTGCATTTGAATTAAGAAAAAAAATAACAATAAAAAAACAACATATCTGTCTGTGGATTGGGCGCCCCACAGCCTCCACACCCGCACATTTCTACACCCCTGCTTAAATCTTCAGATATTTCAGATATTCAGCACCCCCCCCACACACACACACACCCGCACATTTCTACACCCCTTCTTAAATCTTCAGATATTTCAGATATTCAGCACCCCCCCCCAAACACACACACACACACTTGTTGAAGGATGAAATAACCAGAGATGCTTAGTAACATCATGATGTTATTATATATGGGGATTAACACAACACCAAGGGATCTCACATTTTAATAAAGAACCGCTGAACGTGAGACCTGTAAATACTGATAAATACTTAATTTAATTACAATAACTCAAAGTGGATTTGTTTCTTTGCTGAAGGTCGAGTGCATTGGATAGCTCTCTAGACACGGAAGAGGTAGATACAATATGTAAACACATACGTAAACTGGAAGTATAAATACTTGTAAACAAATGCATAAAATGGAAATAAAAACAATGGAAATAGTATTTAAATGCAATTTCCAACAAAGAAATTCCGAATTTTTTATTCAAGGGAAATCATTCTAGATTATATTAAATTTTATTTCAAATCAGTAAGTCTGAAACTAAACTAAATATGACGTCATATCCCCTCACGCTACGTCACACCAAGAATGTGTCAATATAATGCGCACCGCGCAACAATTTAACATAAGAATTCAGAAAGCGGGAAAACCCCATTAATTATCATTCTAGATCACATTAAAAGGAGTTTAAAATCAATAATTTTGAAACTAAACAAAACAATTGCTATCTACAAATTGCTGCTAAAATTACGGGTGTCGAACGACAATGTATTTTTAAACATTAATTCTTCAACATAGTTCTAAATATTATTAGCCCCCGTTTGGCGTTTGTTTCAACCCGATAGATGTTATGGTTGGCGAGAAATTGACACAATACTGATATTTTTCCTTTTTTCTTTTTTGATTTTCCAGGAAATCCAGTAAAGCTTTTCGGTATTTTTTAGGCCATTGCACATTATTGGGACCTCCTTAACATATTTGCAAAAGACCCAAACACTCTATCTGGTATGGTTCAGAAGGAGTTGCTTGTGCAATATCGAACAGACAGCACAGAAATCAATATACATAATTTGCAATGTATGTCACGTCTGTCTGTCTCGTCTGTGTGTCCGTGACGCTACTAATTTTAGAAAGCAGCGCACCAAATTACTGCACCAAAAAATAACACTTTTCAAGCGTCCGCATAAAATTGTCCAATAAGGAAATAAATGAATAAAATTTTTAAAAAAATAATATAAATGAAAGTTCTGTATTACGTTATTTTTTATTCTGATTTGTATTTATTTTGAAAACTTCCATCATTTTTGACGGGTGATACACTAGTTTCAAATATATAAACGCAATTTTTCCATGGGAAATTGCGTTGAAATTAAACAAGTACATATTTTGTAAATATAAGCAAATGTAAACATATACATAGATTGGAAATTTAAATTTATGTATGACATACACTGGAAACATAAATAAAGGTTAACAAGTACATAAACAAAAAATATCAATAAATGTAAACAAATAGATTAACAAGAAATATAGATACATGTAAACGCATACATAGATTATAAATGTAATTACAGACTGTGATTATGTTGAAAGTAATTAAAAATTACAGACAACAATAACATCTCACGATATATAGAGCCGTAAGTTTTGAGAATCGCTGATTATTTACGTCTTATCCATCAACCAACAAAAAATAAAATTTAAAAAAAGAATAAAATAAAAAAAAGTGCCCTTTACAGTAGCAGACGACAAGACGGACCTAATGTGCGATGTGATGCGACGTTTTCATTTAATCAAGAAACGGAGCTGCACGAACTTGGCCAAGGGTTCCTGCTACACGAACTTGGCCAAGGGTTCCTGCTACAACAACATGAAGTTACAAACGTAAAAAGTAGTAAAATGAAGTAATAACAAGTAACAACAGGTAACAACAAGTAACGACAGGTAACAACAGGTAACAACAGGTAACAACAGGTAACAACAAGTAACAACAAGTAACAAGAGGTAACGACCGGTAACGAAAGCTAACAACAAGTAACGACAGGTAACGACAGGTAACAACAGGTAACAACAGGTAACAACAGGTAACAACAAGTAACAACAAGTAACAAGAGGTAACGACCGGTAACGACAGGTAACAACAGGTAACAACAGGTAACAACAGGTAACAACAAGTAAAATTAAGTAACAAGAGGTAACGACCGGTAACGACAGGTAACAACAGGTAACAACAGGTAACAACAGGTAACAACAAGTAACAACAAGTAACAACAAGTAACAACAAGTAAAAACAAGTAACAACAGGTAAAAACAAGTAACAACAAGTAACAACAAGTAACGACAGGTAACAAGTAACAACAGGTAACAAGTAACAACAAGTAACGACAGGTAACAACAGGTAACAGGATTCTTGCGTATGTGACGTGTGACAAAGTTTGTGCCGCGCAAAAAATTATTTTAATTAATTTAAAAAAAAATTAATGAAATGACACCTCGGAATAAAACAAAAGGGAAATAGTTGACGGTCCTCAAAATTTTATTATGTGCAGACACTAATTTGCCCCTCCCATCTCCCTTAAGTCCTTGTAAGATCAAGTGATGAGCTCAGGTAATTACTGCATGTACCGGACTAAGACATCCTGATATTTGGAGGCCCTCTAAAACGTCGACATTTTGAGATCTCCTGGGGGAGTCTATATTTATAGAACCCGTTTAAAAAAACTGTATCTAAGTTTTTTGAAATCAAGGATATGGACCAATCCAAAATTACTTTAGATTAATACGACTTCCTTGACTCTCCTTGACTCCCCCATTCCCTTTGTCTAACCCCCATTGTGGCCAACAATGCACCACCCCCCCCCTACCACCCAATCAAAGGGCGTTTTGATATCGGGCGCCTCAAGGGCGGTTCAGGGGCGTATCTTACAGAAATATTGTATTTTCGGTCCCCAATAAAAACGTGTTCAAGTTATGATTTATTTCTACAACGTCCTGTGACCAAAACTCGGTTTCTTTATGTTCAAAACATGTCTTTTATCTTCGTACAAAACATTATACTTTGACATAGACAATTAAAGAAACGCCCAGACAAGAAGTGTGGGTTTTAATCATTACTCTTAATTTTCGCAGGCAGGAGAGCTCGAGGTATACGGTAGTGTTGTCTTAATGCAGGGGGGGGGGCCTCGTGCGGCCCTCTACGGGGTTCTGCGCGGCCAACGAAAGCCTGTGGCGATAAAAATCTATAAATTTATGTAAAAGTCGATATGTTTGCGCTTGAACATTTAGTTGCCGCCTTTTGTCGCGTCATATCCCACTGATGCGGCCCTCGGCCTGAAAGATGATTCTCAGAGAAGGTGGCAGAGAAACAAAAAAAGGAGGGTCAGACCTGTGTGGGGGCTGTCATTACTAAGACCGGAAAACGTCAATAACTCATTCGGTCATGGGGCTATATTTAGATTCAGTTCAAGCATTTCTGAAATATCCATTACAACAGTGTATTTTGATACACTGATCTGACTAAAAAACGATAGTCTAGCGGCAATTTTTTGTGCAAAAAATATTTATTAACACTTAGTTTTGCAGCTGAATAAAGTATTTAAATGCCGAAGACTTAAAACTTAATTAATAAGCCTAAACATTTTTTTGAGATGAGTGTAAGCGGTTGTTCGATTGTCGTAACTACGGTAAACACTAGTCCTAGCGTAATAGTAGTCAATTATTAACATTGTTTTCCTTGGTCCTATAAAAATATATGCCTTATTTTTTATTAGTAATTAACTTACACTAAGATTATGACTTTAATTATAATTACATCATTAGTATTATTAGCAAATAGTGTGAATGAATAAAATTCACGGACGAACGAGCGAATGAATTTAAAAAGTATAGTCTGTACTGTATAGTCATAGTCACTGATCAATTTACATATTAAATTTAATTCACTCTCGCAAGGACATTCTATTTCACATTATATAATGTATCAAATAATATAACCTTATATTTTTATTTAAAATTCTATAAAATCAAGGTTTTGAACAAGTTTTATTCAATTTCAATGAGCCGATTCCCTGTAATAGTAATGAACAAATATTAACTACTTGTCCTTACGCCACCTAGGACGGTGACCTAGTTATAAATAGAGTCTATTATTAGCCTTCCGGTTAATAATGACAACTCCTATTAGAAGGGTCTTATATCTTTGCTGTTAACCCATGGATCGCAGATGAGACAAGCGGTTCTCATACTTTATATCCATAGACCATGAATCCCATGAAAACTGGACGTCTCTCTCCTGAAATCAATCCATGGATAACCTGAATTGTATTTAATTTCCATCTCCACACATTTCATAGACCCCCTGAGGTGTGAACAGACCCCCCCCCCAACACCAATTCTATCCATGCATCTCAGAACCATAGTCACGAACGACAAGGAAATAATTAAATGCCCTTCCCCACCCAACCACCACAATATACCTGAGATCCACGATTTCAAACAATCTCAATTCTTTTAATGGTTGGATGGTTTGTGACCAAACAGTGAGGGTAATGTTTACACTGGTGTCACAGTGACTTTGAGACCAAACAGTGAGGGTAATGTTTACACTGGTGTCACAGTGACCTTGTGACCAAACAGTGAGGGTAATGTTTACACTGGTGTCACAGTGACCTTGTGACCAAACAGTGAGGGTAATCTTTACACTGGTGTCTCAGTGACCTTGTGACCAAACAGTGAGGGTAATGTTTACACTGGTGTCACAGTGACCTTGTGACCAAACAGTGAGGGTAATGTTTACACTGGTGTCACAGTGACCTTGTGACCAAACAGTGAGGGTAATGTTTACACTGGTGTCACAGTGACCTTGTGACCAAACAGTGAGGGTAATGTTTACACTGGTGTCACAGTGACCTTGTGACCAAACAGTGAGGGTAATGTTTACACTGGTGTCACAGTGACCTTGTGACCAAACAGTGAGGGTAATTTTACACTGGTGTCACAGTGACCTTGTGACCAAACAGTGAGGGTAATGTTTACACTGGTGTCACAGTGACCTTGTGACCAAACAGTGAGGGTATTGTTTACACTGGTGTCACAGTGACCTTGTGACCAAACAGTGAGGGTAATGTTTACACTGGTGTCACAGTGACCTTGTGACCAAACAGTGAGGGTAATGTTTACACTGGTGCCACAGTGACCTTGTGACCAAACAGTGCGGGCAATGTTTACACTGGTGCAACAGTGACCTTGTGAACAAAAAAGTGAGGGTTATGTTTACACTGGTGTCACAGTGACCTTGTGGCCAAACAGTGAGTGTAATGTTTACACTGGTGTCACAGTGACCTTGTGACCAAACTGTGAGGGTAATGTTTACACTGGTGTCACAGTGACCTTGTGACCAAACAGTGAGGCTAATGTTTACACTGGTGTCACAGTGACCTTGTGACCAAACAGTGAGGGTAATGTTTACACTGATGTCACAGTGACCTTGTGACCAAACAGTGAGGGTAATGTTTACACTGGTGTCACAGTGACCTTGTGACCAAACAGTGAGGGTAATGTTTACACTGATGTCACAGTGACCTTGTGACCAAACAGTGAGGTAATGTTTACACTGGTGTCACAGTGACCTTGTGACCAAACAGTGAGGGTAATGTTTACACTGGTGTCACAGTGACCTTGTGACCAAACAGTGATGGTAATCTTTACACTGGTGTCACAGTGACCTTGTGACCAAACAGTGAGGGTAATGTTTACACTGGTGTCACAGTGACCTTGTGACCAAACAGTGAGGGTAATGTTTACACTGGTGTCACAGTGACCTTGTGACCAAACAGTGAGGGCAATGTTTACACTGGTGTCACAGTGACATTGATCGTTGAAATGTCTCCGATGAATTTTAATCTATTATAGAATCCCTAAA
>CALYLW010000107.1:252500-315000 GCA_944989445.1 Ampullaceana balthica
CGACCGGCATACATGTGCATCACGTCAAAAATACTATTCATTATAGTTAAAATAAATAACTCGTAAAAACAGAGCTTTTGACTATAAATCCCAACGCGCATAACTCAAAATAAAGTCTTGGAAGAAATACTGCACCAAAAATAACTCGCTTTGAACGTCCGCGAAAACGTGTTAAATATTATTGGATGTAGGGAGTCATATGTGTTTCAGGGACCAATCGCTATCGATGACCGCACAGAACATAGCCTTTTATTATAAAGGATAATAAGGATAACATTATTATAAATATATCTTAGCCTTACAACAGAACATAGCCTTTTATTATAAAGGATAATAAGGATAACATTACTATAAATATATCACAGCCTTACAATACAAACCTGATTTTATAATCAGAAGCCAAATCTATTAATTATCGATTTTTAACAAATCAATTGATTAATATTGGTTTAATTTACATCTACTAACAATAGGTCAGATCATTTACTATCTATGGGATTATCCTTGATATATAATTATTGGGTTTTAACAAATTAATGATCGTTTAAAAACAATGTTTATAACGACATGTAATGAATAAATTAAGGACCAACCTGGTTAGACATTTTCTACCTGGTACCAAGTCCGTATAGTTAGATGTACTATTTGCCGGATCCGGGTATGAACCGAGTATTAGGGTTGTTAAAAGAAAATCGAAAATCAGAATTAATTTCGGTTTTGAAAACGATTAGCGTTGCTTTATTTAGCGAAATCATAACCGCTTTGTATTTAGCTTTCACGTTTTCTACCAATTAAATTTTTGTTGCATACAATTGTGCAGCTTTAGCAATAAAGCGCAGCCAAGTTTTCAATCCTAAATCATCAACATTAGTAAATATGGCGTCGTTGCGCTAGTCGCTAGGAGTAAACACGAAATCGTCGTAGAAAAATAATTTATTATCTTTATATCTTTATAATTTGAAATTATTAATTTCTATAATTAGTTTACATTTGTTATATTGTTAACAATTAGTAAGTATAATAAACTTGATATTTATCGAATTCAAAAATAGTATTTTTTAGGTGTTTTTAGATATTGGCTATTTTCGTGGACACTATTTGCCGAGGCGAATAGTTCCGAAAAACCTGATATCCGGCCGAGGCGAAAGTCCGGAGCGATTTCAGGTTGGTCCCTAGAATAAATTAAAAGATTTCAAAAATACTCTTTTTTTTTACTTATTCAGTTCGGTGAACAAATAAAGAAATTTGATCACTTGTGGCAAAAAAAATATTTTTGTAATTAAAAAAAATAAAAAAATAAAAATAATATAAACTTTAAAAATTGAAATGCTACGTCAGTTTGGTGAGACCTGCACTAGAATATGCATATCTTGTATGGGACCCATCAGTGCTGGCCTTAGCAATTGCGGGGCCCTATGTGGCTATGCGAAACGGATTGAGCGGGGACCAGATTGAATAGGGATTAGGAATTAATAATGATAGTAAGTGAAAATTAAGATAGGCCTAAAACCGGGGCCCACTGCGGCCGCATAGGTTGCAGTGGCCTAAGACCGGCCCAGTGGACCCATCCACTAAAGAAAACTGATAAACTAGGACACATTTAAAAATGAGCTACCAGATTCATTACTGGAGAATATTCAAAACTGACGAGAATAACACCATTAGTTAAATTATAACTAAACCTTGATACACTAGAGCAGTGGTTCCTAACCTTTTGGGGTCCATGCACCCCTTCAGATGCCCAAAAAAGTTCATGCACCCCCTCGTGAAACTTGCAGTATGTTTATTTTAGGAACACAACAGTTTGAGAATATAGGCAACAGCGAATTTAGTGAGAGATCTGCTGCTTCTTATGATCAATCAGCGATTTAAATCTGGGGACTGTTTTGGACAAAGCAACTCTCATGTCATCCTCTGCATTCAACTTATTCCTTTCCTTGGTTTTAATCGTCAAAGGTGTGGAGAATCCTGCTTCACAGAGATAGGTTGTGGCAAATGAAAGGAGAGTCAGTACTGCCCTCTTGGCTCTATAGTTGTAGGTAGGAATCTAGCTGGGCGCACACCAAAATTCAATCAGGTATTGCAACTGAAGGCACTCCTCAGTACTTCTCTGGTTCTCAAATCAATCAGGTCATCTTTAGCAAAGTCACTGTCATCAATGTTGTCCAAGTCACAGAGAAAAGGATTGCGAATCCAAAGGTCTTTCCTAGCAATTTCTTGACAGAAATACGCATCAAAGTACTTTTTCAATGTTGAAAGGTGCTCTGAAATTTCCCCTTTGATTTTGTCAGGCAGTGATCCCTCAGTGCTTTCTTCTGCACCAGATATTACAGCTTCATCCAAGAGTGGAAAGTTGCCCAAGTTGGACTTTTCTAGTCGTCGTTGGACTAGTGGCAGTTTGTTAAGGAAGGCTTGCAATCTCTCAGTATCATCCATTACAGTCACAGGAGGTCCTTGGAGAGATGTGTTCAACTCATTCAAGATGGTGAAGATGTCAGCCAGGTATGCCAAGTAATTAATAAAATTTGGACAGTCAAACTTGTCAGCAAGGTCACTCTCTTTTTCTCGAAAGAAAATTGTAAGCTCCACTCTCAGTTCTACTAACTGAGAAAGTATCCGTCCCATGGACAACCAGCGAACCTCAGTGTGGTAGAGCAGAACTTCATGCTAAGAGACCACCTCCTGACAGAATAACTTGAAGAGGCAGTGGTTCAAGGCATGTGAGCGGATAAAATTTACAACTTGGACTGCAGTAGAAAGAACTGACTTCAAGGTTGGAGGTAGAGTTTTGCATGCCAGGGCCTGACGATGAGGGACACAGTGTGTAGTGACAATATCTGGAACGTCTTTCTTTACCAGTGCAGAAAATCCTGACTTATTACCGAGCATGGAGGGAGAACCATCTGTGCAAATTGAAGAAATTCTTGAAGTCCAGTCAAACTGGTTTTCAGTGAAGAATGCCCTGACTACCTTTGGTAGTACCTAGGAGTGGCTTACAAAAGAGAAATTCCTCTTTCAGCAATCCACTGTGAACATATCTCAGAAATAAAAGAATCTGACTGCATTGTGCTACATCAGTGGATTCACCCAGCTGCATGCTAAATGGAAAAGGACTGCTTCTCATCTCGCACAAGACTTCATCCAGACTGTCTGCAGCCATGTCACTAATCCTGGAATGAATAGTGTCATTGGACAAAGGTACTTTCTCAACCTGCTTCCTCTGCTGGTGACCACACATCAGTTCCACCATCTCCAGAACACAAGGCTTCACCAAAGTTCTCCAATGGTGTGGGGCTTCTTGTTCTTTGCAATAAGATATGCAACCTTGAATGATGCCTCCAGTGCAGGTTTCTGTGACAAAGAAAATCCAAGCTTGGGCAGGGTACCTGAGGTCAAGAAGCGAGCTCTCTTCGGCTTGAAGACCTCAATACTGTCCTTGGAATTGGATGGATGGACTTTCTCCAAGCGCTCTCGGAGTCTAACAGGCTTCATGTTGTCATTGCACAGGATTTTTCCATAGAGGAAGCACTGAGGCTTTTGCGTTCCATCTCTCTCTTTTTTTTATTATTTATTAACGATTTTGAGGGGGTGATGACAATCGGAAAGTCGTACCAGTCACAGACAAATTTTTAACTGACGAAGTTGATGTTTTTAATGACCGGAATTGGATGCTCAAGTCAAGATTTTAGGTTTCATTGACGAATAATGGCTTACAATTAACGTTTTTAAGACCTTTGCAGCGAACCGAGCAATAAAATATTTTTCCTTCTTCTTTTTTTTTCTTCCTCTTTTTCTTTTTTTTCTTCTCTGAATGGTTCATGCAACCCCTGGAACCTGCTCATGAACCCCTTGGGGGTGCATGCACCACTGGTTAGGAACCCCTGCACTAGAGGATAGGAGATAAAAGAGCACTGTAGTAATAATACATATGGCAATTAATTCTAACTTGGAAATACTACAGAAAGATAACCTTCAGATAGACATGGGGATAAAAGCCATTTTCTTATTCCGTATGCAAGAACAAACACATACACACTATAGTTCTTCCCGTCCGGAATTCGAGCATTGCTTGAGTACACAACACGCTATCAACATTTAAACCTATTATAAAAATGCATAAGCCATGGAAAAGAGTAGGACGCAATAATCTTCTGTATAGAAGGGGTGTCTGCAACAGATAAGTTCAGATAAGAGATATATAGTATACGTTACCTCTCTAATGATATTTGCTAAAGTGTGACTGGTGGTGATGATTTGGTGTTTATTATGTTAGACAAGTCTGTATCATTTTTGTAAAATTATAAATTCAAAAATCTGATAACAGATTGAGGATGGTGGCATTTGAAACCAATAATTAGTGTGGAATACGTTTAACGGGAAAACCCTTAAGGAGAAATATCGGTTACACGAAATAATAAAATAACGCTTTCCCGACAAACTAGTATGTATTTTCTAAAATTTCTTTTAGCACGAAAAATATACTTCAGTCACCTCAATTTCGTGTGAAACGATTTTCATTGTATATAATAATATTATACGAAGATGTTCAACAATAAAAGTAGATAATCATGTATTTTACAGATTAATCAACGGTGTGTATTGACTGAATGTATTTAATTTTACTGTGATGTAATCAGAAATCTATTTAATTGATCTGTAATGTAGTCAGACATCTATTTAATTGAGATGTTATGTAATCAAAGATCTATTTAATAGAGGTGTAATGAAATCAGACATATATTTAATTGAGATGTTATGTAATCAAAGATCTATTTAATAGAGATGTAATGTAGTCAGACATCTATTTAATTAAGACGTAATGTAGTCAGACATCTATTTAATTAAGATGCAATGTAGTCAGACATCTATTTAATTAAGATGTAATGTAGTCGGACATCTATTTAATTGATCTGTAATGTAGTCAGACATCTATTTAATTGAGATTTCATCTAATCATAGAGTCGTAACAAAAACAAATCGATAAGCTGCGCAACCTCCCCCACCCCTTCTTTTTTTCCACTCCTCTCACCTCACTTGAACGTTGAAAATTCTAGAACGCACCTGATATTTTGTGGAACCGGGGGGGGGGTGGGGGGGCTTGACCATGATGTCTTTAGTAACACAAACATACACAGACCTAAATATTCATTACCAAAACCTACAGACCCCAACAATAATTCACCAAAGTCTACAGACCCCAACAGTCATTCACCAAAACCTACAGACCCCAACAATAATTCACCAAAACCTACAGACCCCAACAATCATTCACCAAAACCTACAGACCCCAACAATCATTCACCAAAACCTACAGACCCCAACAGTCATTCACCAAAACCTACAGACCCCAACAATCATTCACCAAAACCTACAGACCCCAACAATCATTCACCAAAACCTACAGACCCCAACAATAATTCACCAAAGTCTACAGACCCCAACAATCATTCACCAAAACCTACAGACCCCAACAATAATTCACCAAAGTCTACAGACCCCAACAATCATTCACCAAAACCTACAGACCCCAACAGTCATTAACCAAAACCTACAGACCCCAACAATCATTCACCAAAACCTACATATCCCAACAGTCATTCACCAAAACCTACAGACCCCAACAGTCATTCACCAAAACCTACATATCCCAACAGTCATTCACCAAAACCTACAGACCCCAACAATAATTCACCAAAACCTACATATCCCAACAGTCATTCACCAAAACCTACAGACCCCAACAGTCATTCACCAAAACCTACATATCCCAACAGTCATTCACCAAAACCTACATATCCCAACAGTCATTCACCAAAACCTACATATCCCAACAGTCATTCACCAAAACCTACATATCCCAACAGTCAGTCATTCACCAAAACCTACATATCCCAACAGTCATTCACCAAAACCTACATATCCCAACAGTCATTCACCAAAACCTACATATCCCAACAGTCATTCACCAAAACCTACAGACCCCAACAGTCATTCACCAAAACCTACAGACCCCAACAATAATTCACCAAAGTCTACAGACCCCAACAGTCTTTCACCAAAACCTACAGACCCCAACAATAATTCACCAAAGTCTACAGACCCCAACAATAATTCACCAAAGTCTACAGACCCCAACAATAATTCACCAAAGTCTACAGACCCCAACAATAATTCACCAAAGTCTACAGACCCCAACAATCATTCACCAAAGTCTACAGACCCCAACAATAATTCACCAAAGTCTACAGACCCCAACAATCATTCACCAAAGTCTACAGACCCCAACAGTCATTCACCAAAACCTACAGACCCCAACAATCATTCACCAAAGTCTACAGACCCCAACAATAATTCACCAAAGTCTACAGACCCCAACAATCATTCACCAAAGTCTACAGACCCCAACAATAATTCACCAAAACCTACATATCCCAACAGTCATTCACCAAAACCTACAGACCCCAACAGTCATTCACCAAAACCTACATATCCCAACAGTCATTCACCAAAACCTACATATCCCAACAGTCATTCACCAAAACCTACATATCCCAACAGTCAGTCATTCACCAAAACCTACATATCCCAACAGTCATTCACCAAAACCTACATATCCCAACAGTCATTCACCAAAACCTACATATCCCAACAGTCATTCACCAAAACCTACATATCCCAACAGTCATTCACCAAAACCTACAGACCCCAACAATAATTCACCAAAACCTACATATCCCAACAGTCATTCACCAAAACCTACAGACCCCAACAGTCATTCACCAAAACCTACATATCCCAACAGTCATTCACCAAAACCTACATATCCCAACAGTCATTCACCAAAACCTACATATCCCAACAGTCATTCACCAAAACCTACATATCCCAACAGTCAGTCATTCACCAAAACCTACATATCCCAACAGTCATTCACCAAAACCTACATATCCCAACAGTCATTCACCAAAACCTACATATCCCAACAGTCATTCACCAAAACCTACAGACCCCAACAGTCATTCACCAAAACCTACAGACCCCAACAATAATTCACCAAAGTCTACAGACCCCAACAGTCTTTCACCAAAACCTACAGACCCCAACAATAATTCACCAAAGTCTACAGACCCCAACAATAATTCACCAAAGTCTACAGACCCCAACAATAATTCACCAAAGTCTACAGACCCCAACAATAATTCACCAAAGTCTACAGACCCCAACAATCATTCACCAAAGTCTACAGACCCCAACAATAATTCACCAAAGTCTACAGACCCCAACAATCATTCACCAAAGTCTACAGACCCCAACAGTCATTCACCAAAACCTACAGACCCCAACAATCATTCACCAAAGTCTACAGACCCCAACAATAATTCACCAAAGTCTACAGACCCCAACAATCATTCACCAAAGTCTACAGACCCCAACAATAATTCACCAAAACCTACATATCCCAACAGTCATTCACCAAAACCTACAGACCCCAACAGTCATTCACCAAAACCTACATATCCCAACAGTCATTCACCAAAACCTACATATCCCAACAGTCATTCACCAAAACCTACATATCCCAACAGTCAGTCATTCACCAAAACCTACATATCCCAACAGTCATTCACCAAAACCTACATATCCCAACAGTCATTCACCAAAACCTACATATCCCAACAGTCATTCACCAAAACCTACAGACCCCAACAGTCATTCACCAAAACCTACAGACCCCAACAATAATTCACCAAAGTCTACAGACCCCAACAGTCATTCACCAAAACCTACAGACCCCAACAATAATTCACCAAAGTCTACAGACCCCAACAATAATTCACCAAAGTCTACAGACCCCAACAATAATTCACCAAAGTCTACAGACCCCAACAATAATTCACCAAAGTCTACAGACCCCAACAATCATTCACCAAAGTCTACAGACCCCAACAGTCATTCACCAAAACCTACAGACCCCAACAATCATTCACCAAAGTCTACAGACCCCAACAATAATTCACCAAAGTCTACAGACCCCAACAATCATTCACCAAAGTCTACAGACCCCAACAATAATTCACCAAAACCTACATATCCCAACAGTCATTCACCAAAACCTACAGACCCCAACAATAATTCACCAAAGTCTACAGACCCCAACAGTCATTCACCAAAACCTACAGACCCCAACAATAATTCACCAAAACCTACATATCCCAACAGTCATTCACCAAAACCTACATATCCCAACAGTCATTCACCAAAACCTACAGACCCCAACAATCATTCACCAAAACTTTCAGACATGAACAATGATGCACCGAAGCTGAGATGCCAGTGTTGAGACAATCCTAAAAATCCAGTAATAAAAACAACATTCCAACGATCCAGCTATCCACCCCCATCCCACACACCCCCCTCCCCAAGCTGTGGTGTTCCAGCTGACCTACAAACTCCTGTCCCCCACCAGATCTGTCCTGACATGTGCATGTGTGCGTCTGTGTCCGCGTGTTGCGCCCGTAGATGGGACAAGTTCATCTCCAGGTAATCCGGTGTTGATTTAATCCATACCAAGCTTTCATCGAGTCAGTCGACCCCGTCCACGTGATGGGGGAGGGGGGAGGGGGGGGGCGACATGACCAACAATGCCAGGTCCGGTCAAAACAACAAAAATTTGGTGTGGGTTTAAAGCCATACATTCCTGGAGGAGGGAGGGAGTAGGGAGGTTTGGAGTGGAGTCGAATCCCACAAAGAGTCATGGGAGGGTGAGGCCTGGGGCATAAGAGGGATGTAAGAGGTTTGTCTGAGGAATGAGAGTGATGTAAGAGGTTTGTCTGAGGAATGAGAGTGATGTAAGAGGTTTGTCTGAGGAATGAGAGGGATGTAAGAGGTTTGTCTGAGGAATGAGAGGGATGTAAGAGGTTTGTCTGAGGAATGAGAGTGATGTAAGAGGTTTGTCTGAGGAATGAGAGGGATGTAAGAGGTTTGTCTGAGGAATGAGAGTGATGTAAGAGGTTTGTCTGAGGAATGAGAGTGATGTAAGAGGTTTGTCTGAGGAATGAGAGGGATGTAAGAGGTTTGTCTGAGGAATGAGAGGGATGTAAGAGGTTTGTCTGAGGAATGAGAGGGATGTAAGAGGTTTGTCTGAGGAATGAGAGTGATGTAAGAGGTTTGTCTGAAGAATGAGAGGGATGTAAGAGGTTTGTCTGAGGAATGAGAGTGATGTAAGAGGTTTGTCTGAGGAATGAGAGGGATGTAAGAGGTTTGTCTGAGGAATGAGAGGGATGTAAGAGGTTTGTCTGAGGAATGAGAGTGATGTAAGAGGTTTGTCTGAGGAATGAGAGTGATGTAAGAGGTTTGTCTGAGGAATGAGAGGGATGTAAGAGGTTTGTCTGAGGAATGAGAGTGATGTAAGAGGTTTGTCTGAGGAATGAGAGGGATGTTAGAGAGGATATCAAAATCTATTCTTAATTTAAGTAAGCTACTTGTATTTTTGAAAATGAAAATAATCTTATATTATAATCTTCAAAAATTAATACACCATTTCTATACTTTTGTTGGAACGCTCCTCTAACAATGTTGTCTCTTTCAAAGGCATCTTATCTTATTTTGTTCTATCTTATTTTATCTTATCTTATATTATAAATTTCAGATGCGCATCCAAACAGTACACTATTGCGTATTGCAGTATATTGATTAACATTTTATTATTGAACTGAAGTTGTTTATCAGTTGTTTTGTTTCATGTTATATGGCTCTGTGGAAAGTATCCTACATCCGTCAAAGGTTATCAAATACCTCCAGGTGCCAGGGTCCAGGTGAGAGGTCACTGTAGGTAAACAGATCGCGCGGTCGGCGCAACAAATTAAACAGTTCATTGTTATTACAACACAGCAGCAGACTGGCTCTTATTTATGTTTTTATTTGATTCTGTCAATAGCGCAGTTCTGAAAAATACGTATTTTTTTAGTTACCATTTTGTGTGTCATGGGCCTTGTAGGAATGTTGGTTACTGACCCGGGTTCCCTTTAAGCTTCATGACTGCGCGACCGCGAAGATATCTGACCGATGACGTGCATCAGTTTAGAATTACCGCGCAGCAAATTTGGTAAAATACCTCACAAAAACGATTGCTGTGCAACTTTGCACACGATATTTAAAAAACAACAACTATGCACACGAACTTTAGAGGGAACATAGCTACTGACAGGGGTAAAATGTGTGTTTAATACACTGGTAGGCTACTGACAGGGGTAAAATGTGTGTTTAATACACTGGTAGGCTACTGACAGGGGTAAAATGTGTGTTTAATACACTGGTAGGCTACTGACAGGGGTAAAATGTGTGTTTAATACACTGGTAGGCTACTGACAGGGGTAAAATGTGTGTGTCATACACTGGTAGGCTACTGACAGGGGTAAAATGTGTGTTTAATACACTGCTTTGCTACTGACAGGGGTAAAATGTGTGTGTCATACACTGGTAGGCTACTGACATGGGTAAAATGTGTGTGTCGTACACTGGTAGGCTACTGACAGGGGTAAAATGTGTGTTTAATACACTGGTATGCTACTGACAGGGGTAAAATGTGTGTGTCATACACTGGTAGGCTACTTACAGGGGTAAAATGTGTGTGTCATAAACTGGTAGGCTACTGACAGGGGTAAAATGTGTGTGTCGTACACTGCTAGGCTACTGACATGGGTAAAATGTATGTGTCATACACTGGTAGGCTACTGACAGGGGTAAAATGTGTGTCATACACTGGTAGGTTACTGACAGGGGTTAAATGTTTCGGTTGGACAGTTAAACACACCAAATATCAAATACGATCTTTGTAACTCTCTCACAGACAGTGTCCATCTATGTTCATTTGGTTTTCGTATTACTCATCATACATTAATTGGAAGTCTTGACTTAATGTTGGTATTGGAAGTCATGACTTAATTCTAGTATTGGAAGTCTTGACTTAATGCTGGTATTGAAAGTCATGACTTAATGCTAGTATTGGAAGTCATGACTTAATGCTAGTATTGGAAGTCATGACTTAATGGCAGTATTGGAAGTCATGAATTAATGCTGGTATTGGAAGTCATGACTTAATGCTAGTATTGGAAGTCATGACTTAATGCTAGTATTGGAAGTCATGACTTAATGCTAGTTTTGGAAGTCATGACTTAATGCTAGTATTGGAAGTCTTGACTTAATGCTAGTATTGGAAGTCATGACTTAATGCTAGTATTGGAAGTCATGACTTAATGCTAGTATTGGAAGTCATGACTTCATGCTAGTATTGGAAGTTATGACTTAATGCTAGTATTGGAAGTCATGACTTAATGGTAGTATTGGAAGTCATGACTTAATGCTAGTATTGGAAGTCATGACTTAATGCTAGTATTGGAAGTCATGACTTAATGCTTGTATTGGAAGTCATGACTTAATGCTAGTATTGGAAGTCATGACTTAATGCTAGTATTGGAAGTCATGACTTAATGATTGTATTGGAGGTCATGACTTAATGCTAGTATTGGAAGTCATGACTTAATGCTTGTATTGGAAGTCATGACTTAATGCTAGTATTGGAAGTCATGACTTAATGCTAGTATTGGAAGTCATGACTTAATGATTGTATTGGAAGTCATGACTTAATGCTAGTATTGGAAGTCATGACTTAATGATTGTATTGGAAGTCATGACTTAATGCTAGTATTGGAAGTCATGACTTAATGCTAGTATTGGAAGTCATGACTTAATGCTTGTATAGGAAGTCATGACTTAAGGCTAGTATTGGAAGTCATGACTTAATGCTAGTATTGGAAGTCATGACTTAATGCTAGTATTGGAAGTCATGACTTAATGCTAGTATTGGAAGTCATGACTTAATGCTAGTATTGGAAGTCATGATTTAATGCTAGTATTGGAAGTCATGACTTAATGCTTGTATTGGAAGTCATGACTTAATGCTAGTATTCTAAGTCATGACTAAATGCTAGTATTGGAAGTCATGACTTAATGCTTGTATTGGAAGTCATGAATTAATGCTAGTATTGGAAGTCATGACTTAATGCTAGTATTGGAAGTCATGACTTAATGCTAGTATTGGAGGTCATTACTTAATGATTGTATTGGAAGTCATGATTTAATGCTAGTATTGGAAGTCATGACTTAATGCTAGTATTGGAAGTCATGACTTAATGCTAGTATTGGAAGTCATGACTTAATGCTAGTATTGGAAGTCATGACTTAATGCTAGTATTGGAAGTCATGACTTAATGATTGTATTGGAAGTCATGACTTAATGCTAGTATTGGAAGTCATGACTTAATGCTAGTATTGGAAGTCATGACTTAATGCTTGTATAGGAAGTCATGACTTAAGGCTAGTATTGGAAGTCATGACTTAATGCTAGTATTGGAAGTCATGACTTAATGCTAGTATTGGAAGTCATGACTTAATGCTAGTATTGGAAGTCATGACTTAATGCTAGTATTGGAAGTCATGATTTAATGCTAGTATTGGAAGTCATGACTTAATGCTTGTATTGGAAGTCATGACTTAATGCTAGTATTCTAAGTCATGACTAAATGCTAGTATTGGAAGTCATGACTTAATGCTTGTATTGGAAGTCATGAATTAATGCTAGTATTGGAAGTCATGACTTAATGCTAGTATTGGAAGTCATGACTTAATGCTAGTATTGGAGGTCATTACTTAATGATTGTATTGGAAGTCATGATTTAATGCTAGTATTGGAAGTCATGACTTAATGCTAGTATTGGAAGTCATGACTTAATGCTAGTATTGGAAGTCATGACTTAATGCTAGTATTGGAAGTCATGACTTAATGCTAGTATTGGAAGTCATGACTTAATGATTGTATTGAAAGTCCTGACTTAATGCGTTGGAACAAGTTCAATATTTCGTCTCCACTTCTGCTATATTCAATACAAATGTACTGGACTGCAACCCCCACCCCCCCCCCAAACCAAATAATGTTTCCACCACACATCCAGATCCATTTAATGGACAACACGCCGGTCAGCTGGGCAATCTCCACTGGCAAATATTAACCCCATTGGTTGTCTCACTTGTCGCTATCCCGCAGTAAAGCCACGCATCACCATGGTAACCACCCAACAGACCGTCGCAGCCATTTTGTGCTGACGTGTATGTCTGGCTAATGACGTCAGCCATGTGGTTTGTTTAACTGCGATATTGGATAATTAACTATTTCACCCAACCGCACCTACATCTTTTATCTTCATCTCCACATTTCGTTCCTCGCTTTGAGAGGTCTACATCTTTTATCTTCATCTCCACATTTCGTTCCTCGCTTTGAGAGGTCTACATCTTTTATCTTCATCTCCACATTTCGTTCTTTGCTTTGAGTGGTCTACATCTTTTATCTTCATCTCCACATTTCGTTCCTCGCTTTGAGAGGTCTACATCTTTTATCTTCATCTCCACATTTCGTTCCTCGCTTTGAGAGGTCTACATCTTTTATCTTCATCTCCACATTTCGTTCTTTGCTTTGAGTGGTCTACATCTTTTATCTTCATCTCCACATTTCGTTCTTTGCTTTGAGTGGTCTACATCTTTTATCTTCATCTCCACATTTCGTTCTTTGCTTTGAGTGGTCTACATCTTTTATCTTCATCTCCACATTTCGTTCTTTGCTTTGAGTTTGCGTGGTCTACATCTTTTATCTTCATCTCCACATTTCGTTCTTTGCTTTGAGTTTGCGTGGTCTACATCTTTTATCTTCATCTCCACATTTCGTTCTTTGCTTTGAGTTTGCGTGGTCTACATCTTTTATCTTCATCTCCACATTTCGTTCTTTGCTTTGAGTTTGCGTGGTCTACATCTTTTATCTTCATCTCCACATTTCGTTCTTTGCTTTGAGTGGTCTACATCTTTTATCTTCATCTCCACATTTCGTTCTTTGCTTTGAGTGGTCTACATCTTTTATCTTTATCTCCACATTTCGTTCTTTGCTTTGAGTGGTCTACATCTTTTATCTTTATCTCCACATTTCGTTCTTTGCTTTGAGTGGTCTACATCTTTTATCTTCATCTCCACATTTCGTTCTTTGCTTTGAGTGGTCTACATATTTTATCTTCATCTCCACATTTCGTTCCTCGCTTTGAGTGGTCTAGTAGCATTAAACTTACACTTCCCTATTAACACTGGAACAATCTATTTTTGTTAAATCTACTGTGGCTAGTTACTATTGGAACAGTCCATTTTTGTGTAATTTTTTTATCATAAATTATCAAACATAATGTACATCAGGTTATCTTATCTAAATCTGTTACAGACGCTCCTTCTTTAAAGAAGATTATTGCGTCCTACGCTTATCTATGGTTTGTTTCTAGTCTGTAGGTCAACAAACATCATTTACATAAGGTTAACAAACATAAATTACTTAAGATTAATTTTTTAAAAAATAACATCAAGTTGACAAACTCTCTGTGTTCAGTTTGTTTGATTTATTGCATCGCATTTTGATTTCCTTACGACAAAAGAACTTGTCCACAGCAAAGTCAGTCTGTATTACATACAAACGCACACATAGAAACACACACACAAACCCACAATTACAAACGCAAACACATGCATACAAACACACATATAAACACAAGCACACAAACACACGCATACAAACACACATATAAACACAAGCACACTAAAACACACACACACACACACACACACACACACACACACACACAACCCCAAAAAGACAAACGTACGTCTCTGTTAATTATTACCTAACGACGGTTGAGCGTACAACGTCCGAGTGTTGGGGGGACGGGAGCGGGGGGGGGTGAGATGTTGAGGAGGGGGATGGGGGTGCCATGGGGGGGGGAGGTCCATAAACCTGTCCAGTGTGCCACACCGAGACGATTAACCGGGGAATGGATGTAAGACGTTAGCCGGAGGGTCGTAGGTCTCACGGAGACGTATAGGGTGACAGGAATAGCGGAGTCAATGACTCACCCCATTGTAGGACAAACAACGTCTTATAGTTAAGCTAGTTTTGTGGAGTCACTGACGCGTTGGGGAGTATTTGAAATTCAAGTTAAGAACAAACGTATCGCCCGTGCCTATTTCATTTCAAATATTTTATCGTTGAATATCTTACCTACCTTGGTTACTTCAAATTATGATCGTAAACCAAATCTGTTACTTGAAATTTTACTGTTGCCCTTCATCCCTTGTGTTACTTCAAAAAGTTACCGTCTAACCCCCCACCCCCACCCCATCCCACACATATACTACTTTAAAATATAATTTTTCAATTTACACGTTTTTGACACGTCACTTTTTGACCCTCAGTTACGTCATGCGTCAGCGACTCCAAGAGAAACAGGACGGCGTACACCAGGCAGCAGATCCTGGAGTTGGAGAAAGAGTTTCATTTTAACAGGTAACTCCACCCCATCCCCACCCTCACCACCCTCACCACTAAACACAGGTCTTTCTTTAACATCTAATTATTTAATTACGACATCTATGACGGTAGTTTAACTAACTGTGGTAGTTGTAATTTCAAGCACTGGGCGCATTAACGTGGCTCATGTTTTAAGCAATCCTTTGTTAACAATATAACCTTTATATGTGTCAATGTAACTGTAAAATTCTGGGATAACCCATTTGACTACAAAGGGGACATAAGGCTTAACCAAAGATAAGGGCACGGTGGCCGAGCGGCATGCGCGCTCGGATGGCGCACCGAAGAGTCACTGGTTCGAATGTCTGTTCCATGAGCTAAGGGTGATCTTGGGTCCACTCAGCTTCGAATTGGTACCTAACACCGGTTAGGGAAACAAAGGCGGCTGGGCATTATGCCACACAAACCCTTCACAGCCGTGGCCTGTGAACGCTGCGTCACTTGCCAACAGACCGGCATGGTCTGTGCGTTCTTATTAGAACGCAAGAATCTTCTGCAATAGAAAAAAAAGTGGCTGAGTAACTCCATTAAACATGTCCCACTTAGGAATTGTCTGAGGTATTGGGTCGAGTCTAGAAACATTGACGCATATTTGAAATAACGTGTGTCCGAACTCTTATCATTTACCTGTTCATTTATCCCACTCCCACTTCTTCCTGCTCAAGGTATCTGACCAGACGCCGGCGTATAGAGATCGCCCACTCACTGACCCTCTCAGAGCGGCAGATCAAGATCTGGTTCCAGAACCGACGGATGAAGTGGAAGAAAGAACACAAACAACCCAACACGAAGTCACGCTTGATGGAAGGGTGAGGACCAACGACACAATTTTAGAACCTTAAAAAAATATTCATGGCAATTGGAAAAGGAAAGTTGATGGTCGTCGTATACAAATTCGAGTTTATAATCCTTGATTTAGGAAATAACCAAACATCCCTATATATATTGCGCCTAAGCGCGTCCGAAGCCGTGTGTGTGCGTGGGTGCTCGCTATGCGGGGTAACTCCCGAAAATAAAATAAATTATTGAAAACGTAAAATAATAAAAGTTTTGGTGTCGAGATTAACAAGACGGCGTTTCTCGCTATAAAATATTGTGACTTGACGTAATAGTTCAAGCTCATATTAATTTGTAAATGGAAACAAAGTAAAAAGAGCCGCGGTTATTTCAATGAAATGTGATTTTTTAAATGGTAATATCTGTTTGTGTGTTTATGTTTGTGTGTATAAGTGTGTAAATAAAGTGAGCGTGTGTGTGTTTACGACTACGTTGTGAACTAAATGTGATGAAACGGTTTATTTTTATGTCTGATAATGTTGCGCCTCTAACAAGAATACGTATATCTTTTTTTTTAAATTTTAAATAATAAATATATATTTGCAAAAACATCTTTACACTGTTTTCTTTATGTATTTTCGAGATGTATGTCATCCAGCCGTTTGAAAAATGTATTTGCTTTAATCTTTCTCCAACAGTCTACATTTATGTTCAACGTTAATTTACCTAACGTTCTGTTTACAAACCACAGTCACTGTTTTCTTTAGTATAATATTTTAGCAATATTTATATAGATATACTATTATTTTGTTTATTATCAAATACACAGTATCATTTTACAACTTTTCGTAATATCCTCATATATGCTTAAATTTAAATACTTAATGTATTTGACATTTTAAAAGTTAGTTATACATAATCAAATACTAAAAATGTCTTCAATGCATTAGAGAAAGAAAGCACATGAGTGAAACCAGATACCAAACTCTATAGCTTAGCCACTGTTAATTTTCTTTTTGCATAAATTAAGTTAAACATGCTAGGTAAGTTATATTTATAAATTAAAAAATGCATAAAGCAAGTGATTAGTGATGAAAGCAATGCCAATGATTCTTAGATGGTAGATTTATTTTCCTTCGGTGCTTAAATAGTTTACACGATTTTTTTTTCTGGAAAGATTGCCCCATAAACTGCCCGAAGGAAATAGAATGAATGAAAAAAAAAGTCGGTACTGTTATAGACGAAAATGGATTATATATAGGAGTTATATGCACGAACCAATGAGTGTGGGTAATAAGTGGAACAGCTATTTTTATATTGAGTACAACTTTATGACCTTTTGAAATGTACCATTTATTGGTCAATAATATCGCCCAACCCTGGATGACATAAACACTATAGCTTAGCAAATGTTTTTATACTTTTGCATATATTAAACTAAATCAGCAGGGTATATTTTAAGCCCAGACATTGTGATTCAAAATGTTTTTTTTAAACAAATAAAACCCATGCACACCTTACTTAAGCATCAAAATTCACATAAATAATATGCTTTTAATGAGTTGGGTGGCACACACTTCGGGTATAAACTGTACGGTTCTTTAAGGTATACATATATTTAGTGTAAAGACATATCGTGGGTATTACGACTCATATATAGGTTCTAGCATCAGAAAGTGCGTGCTCAAGCTAAAAAATACACTAACAGCAACTGATATTTAGACATAACAGCTTGATTTTATTTGAGCAATATTATGCAACGAGGATAGAGTTTTGTATAAAGACTGATTTCAAAGGCAGCTCATGTGGTTTACTAAATGGCAGGTTTCTTTTAAGCTGTATAAACTTTCTTGAAAAAATTATATTTAAATTATTCTGATTTAATATCAAATGCCCTCAAATATATGTTATATATTAAGACCATTACCAAATATGTCAAAAGACCATTACCAAATATGTCATTTAATAAGCTAAAAAAAGCTACAATGAAAAAAGGCTTAAATGCAAATACAACGAAAAGTAATCATTTTTTTAGTGGAATCTGTCAATTTATTGCTTTGTTAATACTAGAAGAAAAGAGTGGGACGTCCTTTCAAAATGACATAATTAGAAAATCAATCACTATGAATTTTTTAAAAAAACATAGCTTTTATGTTAATATTCGTGTGAAAAGAAGATGCGTATATTAAACCCATAAACCATATTTCCACCCTCCACTAAGCATACATATTCAAATAAATATTATCTTGCTCAAATAATAACTAATTCGTCTTTAACAGAGTTTTACAACTTCTTTTTTACAACACTGGGCCCAATATTACATGCAACTTTAGAAGAAGCTTACAACAACATGGAACTACCAAATTCAATGAACACTTCATACATCACACTTCTACCAAAGAAAGACACAGACAAAACACAACTTTTAAATTACAGGCCCATATCATTACTCAACACAGATTATAAAATTCTTACTAAAACATTAGCCAATAAACTAAAACCACATTTAAATACTCTCATTCATGTCAATCAACAATGCAGCATTAAAGGCAGGGCCATCAACAACCACAATCATTTAATCAGAGACATTATTCAATATACAAGTGAAAAACAAATTCAAACATGCATATTATCACTAGACCAGGAAAAAGCCTTTGACAGGGTAGACCATGCATACCTTCACAAGATATTACAACACAATAAATTAGGGGAGTATTTTTGTAATTGGGTTAAAATTCTATACAGAACGCCTATCAGCAATCTGATAATAAATAATATAATTTAAAAAAACATTGCAATTAAAAGATCAGTTAGACAAGGGTGTCTTTTATCCCCTTATCTATATATTCTATCCTTTGAACCACTTATAGAGAAAATCAGAATGGAGAAAAACATTACAGGGATAGGGATCCCTGGAGCCAGAGATATTAAAGTGATTGCTTATGCAGATGACACGGTATTTTTCCCCACAAATGATAGGTCAATTCACAAAATAATTTCAATTTTTCAAGATTTTGGAAAAGGTAGTGGGTCCAAGAATTATGTAAACAAATCTGAAATTATGTGAAATTATGGGGAGAGGTAGGTGGCAAGATAGACTAGATTTCCCCTTAGGCATAATTAGAAAGGAGAGTCTTAGAATTTATGGGATCTTTTATTCCAATAATCAAACACAGACAAACAATGAAATATGGAGGGATATTGAACAATCAATTAAATAAATTATTGACAAAAACAAATACACAGCACAGACAATTTTTGGAAGGAGCTCAATTATAAACACATATGTCATCCCCAAAACAATATATACAGGAACAATATGGGAACCCCCACCAATAATTTTATAAGAAATTAACTCACACATAACTAAATGCATATTCCAAGGAACAATACACAATATCAAACAAACAACACTAATACAATCTAAGCTAAATAGAGGAATAAACTTGCAAGACATACAAACAAAAATACAAGCACTCAGAATAAAATGTAAAGGACAAGCCATTAAAAAAAGATAAGAAAATACATTCAAACATTATTACTTAGGAATCAGAATAGGACAGTTAATAGCAATTGATAACAGCACTGAAAATTACATGGGTAGAAATAAATCACAATTTCATACAGCATGCATCAAAGCAATAAAAGGTAATGAATAAGTAGTACACAAAACAACCAAAGAAATATATACACATTTAATAAAAAGACAAGCAACACCTCTAAACAATATAATTAAATGGACACAAGTTTATGGAATTAAAAACACTGAGGAAACTTTAAAAAATGCACATATCAAAGAAATATCAAATAAAGAAAAATAACATACAGACTAATTTACAATACAACACCAGTCTCATCAAGAAATTATAAAGACAGAGGTGCAAGAATAGGCTGTCCACTCTGTAGGTCAGGAGCTGATGAGACAGAACACCATTTATATCTCACATGCAATACAATTTTACAAACTAAAAACACACTCCAACAATTCATAAAAGCAGGCACAATACACAATGTAGATATAGACAAAGCAATAACACTAAACATAATACCAGACTCTATAAACAAGAAACAACAAACTATAAGCTTAAAAAATACTTTCACAGTACAGAAAACACATATGGCACCACAGACTTACGGCATTCTTCCATAACCACAGTTACACAAACATAACATTAGAACACATTTTTAGACAAACAATTCAAAACATGATATTAAACATAACAGAAGATAATTAAGGTTTTTATGTTTAAGAAATAATAATATATAATGTACATTTTGTTTGTTACATTCAAAAAAATAAATAAAAAATAATAATTTCATGCTTAAACTAAACAATGGAATTGGTGTTTTTCAGAGCATTTTCCTAGAACCAAAGGAATCATATGGAAAGATATTTTTTTTTATTTTTATTCATGTGAAAAGAAATTGAGCCTTGCCGATTAGATTTTTATAACTGTTAAGTACATTTATATTCTTTTGGAGTATATTATATAGAGAAAAGCATGCGTTTTTAAAGCAGACATACCAAAATTGATGGTTAATATTTAAATTCATCATACTCTCTATATTCTCAACAGACATATCGTGAATTTTATAAAAAGTGGTTTGATTTATCACTACCCTAAGTTCATGATGCATATACATTCATTTTTAAGGGAAATTTGAGACCCAAAAGCAAATAAAGTTATTTTTTAATTGTGCCTACCCTGTTCTTGCAAAAAATACACTAACAGCAACTGATATTGTGACATAACAACTTGATTTTATTTGAGCAATATTATACAACGAGGATAAAGTTTTGTATACAGACTAATTTTTAAAAAAAACTATTCTGTTTTAAAATCAAATGCCTACATAATATATGTTATATATTAAGCCCTAACTTATATTCATTTTGTAAGCTAAAAAAGCTACAATGAAAAAAGGCTTGAATATAAATACAAAGAAAAATAATCCGTTATTTAATTGAAACAAGTTTATGCCATTAATTGCTTTGTTACTATGCTAAAAAAATATCCTATTCGTCTTGAACTAATTTCATACTTAGCTTATAAATGGAGTGGGTGATTTTGAGAGCTTTTTCCTAGAACCAAAGGAATCAAAGATATTGTTTTCATTTTTTGATTAATGGAAAAAGAAATTGATCCTTGCCAATTAGATTTTTGTAACTGTTAAGGACCTTTGTTATTCTGGTAAAGCATATAGACAAAAGCGTGCGTTATTAAAGCAGAAATACCAACATTGATGGGTAATATTTAAATTCATCGTACTATCTATTTTCTAGACACACATATCGTGATTTTTATAAAGAAGGGATTTGATTTATGACTACCCTATTTTCCTGATACGTTTACACTCATTATTAAGGGGAATGTGAAACTCAAATCCAAATAAAGTTATTTTCATTGTGCCTACCCGTAGCATCGCACGGGCATTGCTCTCGTAAAATAATGACGCAATATTGTACAACAATAGTTAGTTTTAAATCCAGACCTTGATTTATTATTATTATTATTATTATTATTATTATTATTGAGTTCATTAGTCTCAAATGGACCAGCGGTTTAAATGGATAATAAAACACGTTTGACCACTGGTCAGTTGAACCAAGTTTACCTTTGAAGAAGTGACTGATACAGAATCAAACATTTGACTCTAGCTCAGTGCAGTTCATTAGTACACATGTATCATGTTTGATGCTTATGGAAATGTCCGACATGTCTTTAAAAGTGAACGTTGTCGGTGTTCTCATCTGACAGCTAACATCTTTGTCATCCATCCATCCATCCATCCATCCATCCATCCATCCATCCATCCATCCATCCATCCATCCATCCATCCATCCATCCATCTATCCATCCATCCATCCGTCCGTCCGCTTGTCCATCCATCCATCCATCCATCCATCCATCCATCCATCCATCCATCCATCCATCCATCCATCCATCCATCTATCCATCCATCTATCCATCCATCCATCAATCAATCCATCCGGATATATTTCTGATAAATTTCCCTCTCCCATATATTTAAAGGGTTTTCTGCAGTTTTTTTAAAATATTTTTTATTTTTTGTTTTTTAATTTTTTTTTAAAGGGTCCAGGTTTTCCTTGGATATGTTACAGCTGGTCTGATGACAGTTTCATCTTTGTCTTAGTCAAAGAAAAAAGATTTTTTAAAAAAAGTTTTAAAAATCTAAGTACTTAAGTTAAATATTTTAATCTGGTCAAATGGGAAAATAAAGAGAAGGTTGAGAAAACTGCGGATGTTGTTAACAAATCAATACCACTGTAGAACATGAGATCAATAATTTGGATGTAATTGGTGAATGCATTGTTGATTTAAAGCAATGTCTGAAGATGAATTGTTACTCTTTAGAAAAACTTCTTTCTATAAATTGATATTTACATGTTTTATGAAATCTTGAAATTGAATGTAATCTGAAATATTTCAATTGTAAAATTTGGAAGTTTTGACGTTTTTTGTCTTGAATGTTATAATCATTAATCACATAATCACATAACGATGAACTTTTGTTTGAATTTATTTTAATTTTTAAATTTTCTTTTTTGTTCACAGATACAGCGATTGGATAACTCCAACAGACACGTGATCAGATCCGTGCACACGAATACGTCATCCTCTCATGACACGTAATCGCCTATGTCAATACGTATACGAATCATCCAGATCAACTCTTTATTTTTCTCACGGTGGTATCGATACCGACACGGCATCAGCTCCTCCAAAATTGTCATCTTCGAGATCTGACGATACCAACGATGCGATACCAACAAAGCGATACCAAAGATGAAACCAACGTTTTGTTTCTTACATTCATCGGCGATGCCGAAACTTGTAAGGTTCTCAGCCTTTTCACTCAGTGGTCAAAGTACACCATGCTCAATAAATATGCCGTGAACAAGAAGACATCAAACCGCATAATGAAAGAAGCAGATCAGAAACAAGAGGTATCTCTTCAAATTCAAATAAAAAAACAAACAACTAAAAGCATGTTCATACTTGTGTGTGCCAGTTTTCCAACTCTGCGTGGAAATAAAAACCAGAAACAGAAAAAGATTTTTAAATCGGCAGCAGGAAGGTCTGAATGTAAAATTGCTATTTTTTTCTTCCTTATTCTTTTTTTCCCCTCTATATTTTGCGCATTTAAAGCGGAAAATGTAGATTTTAAATTTCGTTTCATGATATTTCAGTTTGTGTTGAGTTCTTTGTTAGCGTCAAGAAGAGATATTCACAGATAATTGCTACATGGTATCGAATTTTTAAAATTGCTTCCTAGTATCGAATCTTCACATTATTCCCAGCTATCGAATCTTCAAATTTCTGACCCAGGCATCGAATCTTCCAAATCCAAGAACTTGAACATTTAACTCAATGTGCCTTACATTTTGTGCTACAATTTTTTTACATTTTACATGAGTGATGTATTATGTATTATGTACTATGATTTCTAGTCAAATTGTCTGTACAAAATCGATGCCAAGACATGTTACTATGCAATACTTGTAAATAGATTCCAACAAAAAAAATATTAAAAAAAAATTGCTCATCCGAATCTTGCCATTGACATAAGATTTCCGATTAGAAAGTCATACATACCCCCCTTCCCCCCCCCCAAATAAGATACAACGTGGATGGCCACAAATACCATCCTCTAAGTATAGTTTAAAAAGTGCCTCCCCCCACCCCTGGGAGAACGAATACTTCCATCCCCCCTTCTATGCCCCACTGTCCCGCCCCATTTTTTTTATCACCTACCACCCAATCCACTAATCCCCCCTCCCCAAAACCCCAAGTCATCAATTTTTCTAACCGGTTACAAATGTAGGCTACCTTTTTACATCGGCGATTTTCATTTATATTCTCAGAAGTAAAAAAACAAAACAATAAGAATAATTTTCTAAAACGAAATAAAAACAAACAATTAAGAGAAAGGTTATGATGAAGGGTATGAAGGGGCACAGCAGGGGGGGGGTTGTTGGACGCCTGGGTGCACTTTGTTTTTGTCTTGAAACGGTGTGAGAACACTGGCTACTACCAACTGTCAAGTTATAGTTTTTGGTTTTTTTTTCATTTTCAAAGCGGGGGCGCGGCTTACGTCGCGGTCATCCGTGGGTGCCAGTTACTGCAGCTACACCACCAGTGGAAGGGGTGGTTGTAGGTATACCCCTGCGTGTGTATGTGTTTGTGTGTATGTGTTTGTGTGTATGTGTTTGTGTGTATGTGTTTGTGTGTATGTGTTTGTGTGTATGTGTTTGTGTGTATGTGTTTGTGTGTATGTGTTTGTGTGTATGTGTTTGTGTGTATGTGCACGTCTGTAGGCGTAGGCCCTTAGCTAGGAGTTTATGTCAACATGTTTCTTTTGTTTAGAGTTTAGAGATTATAGGAGGGAGACAACTGTTTGACGTAATCTCAAATAAAAATAGATTGACACTCAGCACGTCATAGTTCAAAGTTCAATCTCATCCAATCAGGGGCACATATTAGTAAGAAATCATCTCTATATTTTCGCTTTATTTCTCGGATGTTTTTGACTTAATATTGGGCGAGCAATGAGGGTTCCAGACAGAGGAGTAGATGTTTGAAAAAATGTGGGGACGGGTAGTGATATACTCTAGCAATGACGCGAATTTTTTTTTATTTGTCGTCGGAAAGTTTAAAAAAAACAACACGTTATGTCCACACTAAGTGTGCGTGTCTTGGCTCTTTTATAAAGAACAAAAGTCAATGTGAGGTGGGACAGAGATGGATCAGGTCGAATGGTAGCAAGCGTGTCAACTGACCGTTATGACATGTGCGCCATGACAGGCGCCCGGGGTGGTCTAATTTTTTTTCGACTTCGAGCAAGTAAAGAAATTTCTGCTGTTACCCGAAAATAACACCACCCGATTCCAGGAGAATTGGCGCCTGAGGGGGGGGAGACCTCCTCCACACTCCCTCTTTCCTCACTACATCCCTCCGCACCCTGTCCCTTTACATTCCCTCTCTCCACACTCCCTCCTTCCGCTTCCTCTGCACTCCCTCCCTCTGCACTCCCTCCCTCCCTCTGCACTCCCTCCCTCCCTCTGCACTCCCTCCCTCCCTCTGCACTCCCTCCCTCCCTCTGCACTCCCTCCCTCCCTCTGCACTCCCTCCCTCCCTCTGCACTCCCTCCCTCTCGTACCCCCTCCAAATGCCCCTGTATTTCATTGAGTAGTAAATTAAAATTTGACCATTTTCATTTTAATTATTAAGATTTTTTGCATAATACAGTATAAGGAATCGGATACAGTCTTTGAACTTATAAATATAATATTATCTTTTTTAATGAGCTTCTTGGAACGTTGGTAACTATCAAATTATATTTTTAAGCCTTGATATTGTCATACGTAATCTTTCGTTTCATCTTGCTTTCCGGTGCTTAGTTTCTAAACTTTTGATGTTTTAATAACTTAAACAAAGATGAAAGATGATATATTTTTTTTGGATATCTTGATGATGTTTTTAATTGCCTTACCAAAGATGATATTTTTTGTTTGGTCATCTTTGCGATGATTAAATTGACCTTACCAAGAAGATCATGTATTATAATGGAACATTTGAAGATTTTTGGTGATTTCACAAGATGATATAAATATTTTTCTATATTTGATTTAATTCTTATTTCAGAATTTCCGAAGACAGTATTTGGCGATAATTCATTTTATACAACAAGTATTATATTATTATATACATATAATTTTATTATATTATTATATACATATAATTTTTTTTTAATTTTGAATTGTGATTTCACAAAAAATACTAAGTCCCACCTGTGAGATCATAGAGGACATTGTATGAGGTGCGCAAAGTCTTCGCTGGATACACATTATGTGATGGGTACCGCTTGATATTTTTTTTAAAGATCTATAAATATAGTTTATCGATTGGTATTCATTTTTAAAAAAATACTTTTGGGAGATGTCGATCTTATGGTAAAGAATCACTGTGACGTCATTGAGGTCCAGATGTGACGTCATAGAGTACTTGATGTGACGTCATAGAGGACTCGCTTTGATCATAGACGAGGCGTGTGTCTTTCACTTACGTGTCAAAAGTTCCCACCAGAAAAACGACTTTTCATAGTAGTAACGAAACCAAAAAAAAATTATAATCGACTGTTCAGCTATGAGGAATATTGACGGAATGATTCACATGTAAGAATTTAAATAAAAGAAGAAGAACAAAAGCCAATTTTCATTTTGATCAGTGTGAGATCTTTGTTTTGTTTATCTAGTCATTATATCTGAGCTCGTTTATCTAGTCATTATATCTGAGCTCGTTTATCTAGTCATTATATCTGAGCTCGTTTATCTAGTCATTATATCTGAGCTCGTTTTTTCATGTTTTATTTATCAAAAACTTTATTGTCAACAAACTTACTTTATGGTTTATTTATTATTTTATACAATAGACTTCATCATTTTGTCTAATGAAGTGTTGGTTTGTCAGTGACGATGTGTGCAGGTCAGTGATAATGTGTGTTGGTCAGTGTAGATGTGTGTAGGTCAGTGTAGATGTGTGTAGGTCAGTGTAGATGTGTGTTGGTCAGTGTAGATGTGTGTAGGTCAGTGTAGATGTGTGTAGGTCAGTGTAGATGTGTGTAGGTCAGTGTAGATGTTTGTGGTCAGTATGGATGTGTGTAGGTCAGTGATGATGTGTGTTGGTCAGTATGGATGTGTGTAGGTCAGTGATGATGTGTGTTGGTCAGTATGGATGTGTGTACGTCAGTAATGATGTGTATAGGTCAGTGTGGATGTGTACTTAAAGTGGACAGTGTTTATGCAGACGTGTTGAAATGTTTGTTGTGTCAGAGAACGTCTGTTATAATTCCACCCATTCCATGAAATCAATTAAATCATAAACATGATACAAGAATTTAAATAAAAATTATTGGCATACAATGTTTTCACTTTTTTACTGTCTGTTATTTGTAATTATATGTCTGTTATTGGTGTATATTTGTCTGTTATTGGTGTATATTTGTCTGTTTTGGTGTATTTTTGTCTGTTATTGGTGTATATTTGGCTGTTTTAGTGTATATTTGTCTGTTTTTGGTGTATACTTGTCAGTTATTTTTGTATATTTGTCAGTTTTGGTGTATATTTGTCTGTTTTGGTGTATATTTGGTAGGGGTCTACCGATATATCGGCTGGCCGATATATCGGCACCGATATCTGGATATCGGCAATATCGGTATCGGTAGCATGTAAAGGTCCCGATATTGACGTCACCGATATTTCATAATAAGTGACATTTTGACCCCCAAAAAAAAATTTAAAAAACGGAAACGAAAAAACTATCATTTAGATTTACAATATCTCGACAAATTAATATATCGAGCCCGATACCGGTATTGAAATAGTCAAAAGAGTTCTAGTATTAATATGTGCAGCCACGATACTGTGTGCCATGTGCTGTGATATTGTTTAGGTATCGGCCGATTTTCGTATATACTCAGAAATACTGTGTAAATAGTGCCGATGCCAAGTATACCGTAATTGCTATAATAAAATGTATAACATGTAAACATTATGTTCACGTAATTGCTCTAATACTAACAGCAAAGATGCACGCAGAATCGCAGATGTCTAAAACATTTCGTTTCGTATGGAATAACAAAATGTACCGTGTGCAGACTTGCTGTCATTGGCAACCATTCAACCTTCAACCTCATTTTCACTTATTACTATTAATTTGTTCTCATTGTTTCATTCATAAAAGGTGGCCGTGTGCAAAAGCCATTAAAACTATTGGTTAGAATTAATAATTATGAGTCAAGGTTGAAGTTTCAAATGGACTTCCTAATTTTGCTTGTACAATTTAATAAAGGATTGTTCGTTTTGTTATGAGTCCTATGTAGGTCATGATCTGGAACTTGTAAACACATCGGAAACTTTGTTTCGGGGAGCAAAAAAATCGGTAATATCGGCAAAACTGGAAATCGGTAGACCCCTTAATTATAAAATATAAATAATTACGAGTGATAAATTTAAGAATGCCGTCATCAAATATGACCGCTGTTATTTTTGTCCTAACAAATACTCATATCGGCACTCATATCGGAAAAAAATATCGGTAATATCGGCAAAAATGAACATCGGTAGACCCCTAATATTTTAAATAATTACGAGTGATAAATTTAAGAATGACGCCATCAAATATGACCGCTGTTATTTTTGTCCTAACAAATACTCATATCGGCACTCATATTAGTCATATCGGAAAAAATATCGGTAATATCGGCGAAAATGCATGTCGGTAGTCCCCTAATATAAAAGATAAATAATTACGAGTGATAAATTTAAGAATGACGTCATCAAATATTACCGCTGGTTTTTGTCCGAACAAATACTCATATCGGTACTCATATCGGCAAAAAAAATATCGGTAATATCGGTATCGGCAATATCGGCAAAAAGGCATATCGGTAGACCCCTAATATTTGGCTGTTTTTGGTGTATATTTGTCTCTTTTTGGTGTATATTTGTCTGTTATTGGTGTATATTTGTCTCTTTTTGGTGTATATTTGTCTGTTATTGGTGTATATTTGGCTGTTTTTGGTGTATATTTGTCTGTTATTGGTGTATATTTGTCTCTTTTTGATGTATATTTGTCTGTTATTGGTGTATATTTGTCTGTTTTTGGTGTATATTTGTCTGTTATTGGTGTATATTTGTTTCTTTTTGGTGTATATTTGTCTGTTATTGGTGTATATTTGGCTGTTTTTAGTGTATATTTGTCTGTTTTTGGTGTATACTTGTCAGTTATTTTTGTATATTTGTCAGTTTTGGTGTATAAATGTCTGTTTTGGTGTATATTTGTCTGTTTTTGGTGTATATTTGTCTGTTTTGGTGTATATTTGTCGTTTTTTGTGTATATTTGTCGTTGTTGGTGTATACTTGTCAGTTATTTTTGTATATTTGTCAGT
Organism: Ampullaceana balthica; assembly: GCA_944989445.1. Classification (NCBI taxonomy): domain Eukaryota; kingdom Metazoa; phylum Mollusca; class Gastropoda; family Lymnaeidae; genus Ampullaceana; species Ampullaceana balthica. The sequence goes on from CALYLW010000107.1 coordinate 281,701, forward strand.
TTTTGGTGTATATTTGTCAGTTATTGGTGTATATTTGTCTGATTTGGTGTATATTTGTCTGTTTTGGTGTATATTTGTCCTTTTTGGTGTATATTTGGCTGTTTTTGTGTATATTTGTCTGTTGTTGGTGTATATTTGTCTTTTTTGTTTATATTTGTCTGTTTTTGGTGTATATTTGTCTGTTTTTGGTGTATATTTGTCAGTTTTTGGTGTATATTTGTCTGTTTTTGGTGTATATTTGTCTGTTTTTGGTGTATATTTGTCAGTTTTTGGTGTATATTTGTCTGTTTTTGTTGTATATTTGTCTGTTGTTGGTGTATATTTGTCTGTTTTTGGTGTATATTTGGCTGTTTTTGTGTATATTTGTCCAGTTATTGGTGTATATTTGTCTGTTTTTGGTGTATATTTGTCTGTTGTTGGTGTATATTTGTCTTTTTTGTTTATATTTGTCTGTTTTTGGTGTATATTTGTCTGTTTTTTGGTGTGTATTTGTCAGTTTTTGGTGTATGTTTGTCTGTTTTTGGTGTATATTTGTCTGTTTTTGGTGTATATTTGTCAGTTTTTGGTGTATATTTGTCTATTTTTGCTGTATATTTGTCTGTTTGTTGGTGTATATTTGTCTGTTTTTGGTGTATATTTGTCTGTTTTTGGTGTATATTTGTCAGTTTTTGTGTATATTTGCTGTTTTTGGGTATATTTGTCTTTTGTGTATATTTGTCAGTTTTTGGTGTATATTTGTCAGTTATTGGTGTATATTTGTCTGTTTTTGGTGTATACTTGTCTGTTTTTGGTGTATATTTGTCTGTTTTTGGTGTATATTTGTCTGTTTTTGTGTATATTTGTCTGTTTTTGGTGTATACTTGTCAGTTATTTTTGTATATTTGTCAGTTTTTGGTGTATATTTGGCTGTATTTGTGTATATTTGTCCAGGGATTGGTGTATATTTGTTTGTTTTTGGTGTATATTTGTCTGTTGTTGGTATATATTTGTCTTTTTTGTTAATATTTGTCTGTTTTTGGTGTATATTTGTCTGTTTTTGGTGTATATTTGTCTGTTTTTGGTGTATATTTGTCTGTTTTTGGGTTACTTGACAGTTATTTTTGTATATTAGACTGTTTTTGGTGTATATTTGTAATTTTTTTGTGTTTATTGTATGTTATGCTCCTGGTGTTTAAGTGAAAACTAAAGTTAAAAAAATAATGTCTTATTAGAAGCATATTATGTATTTAACACTTGGACACGCCATGTTGGGCTGACCAACTGACCAGGTAGGACGTAGTTAAAGAAAGCGTTCAGTGAAATGTCATACAGAAAAGTTTTTAAAAAAAAACAATTTTAGATATTATATTTTTAAGATATGTCCTACAGCTAGATCTTACAGATAGTCTTATTATGGGATTTGAAACTTTGTGCAAGATACGTAGTCTTATCTTGGGAAATGAAACTTTGTGCAATGTACATAGTCTTATCTTGGACTATACAAAGTCTTATCTTGGGACTATACATAGTCTTATCTTGGGACTATACATAGTCTTTTCTTGGGACTATACATAGTCTTATCTTGAAATATACATAGTCTTATCTTGGACTATACATAGTCTTATCTTGGGACTATACATAGTCTTATATTGTGTCAATACAAAGTCTTTTCTTGGGATATGAAACTTTAGGCAATTTATGTAGTCTTATCTTGGGACTATACAAAGTCTTATCTTGGGACTATACATAGTCTTATCTTGGACTATACATACTCTTATCTAGGGACTATACATAGTCTTATCTTGGGACTATACAAAGTCTTATCTTGGGACTATACATAGTCTTATCTTGGGACTATACATAGTCTTATCTTGGGACTATGCAAAGTCTTATCTTGGGACTATACATAGTCTTATCTTGGACTATACATACTCTTATCTTGGGACTATACATAGTCTTATCTTGGGACTATACATACTCTTATCTTGGACTATACATACTCTTATCTTGGGACTATACATAGTCTTATCTTGGGACTATACATAGTCTTATCTTGGGACTATACATAGTCTTATCTTGGGACTATACATAGTCTTATCTTGGGACTATACATAGTATTATTTTGGGACTATACATTGTCTTATCTTGGGACTATACATAGTCTTATCTTGGGACTATACATAGTCTTATCTTGGGACTATACATATTCTTATCTTGGGACTATACATAGTCTTAACTTTCGAAATGAAATTCTTGGGCCCCTATGGCGTTTTTATGTTTTACGCATTTTCATTTTTCTCATGAAGAGGAGACATATGGGCGGTGGGGAGAGGTAGGAGGACCTAACTGTGATGTCATCACGGACGACAAGAATTAAGTCCTCTTGGATATTACATCACAGCTATGTTTTAATTGTATTTGTTGTCCTTTCTCTGAAGAAGGCGTGTCATGCCGACACATTTGAAGCCAGGCGCCCCGATCGATCACGCACAGGCGTCACTAGCGTTGGCGTCAACCAGTGCTGTAGCTCATGGTGTCACCCCCTCACAACTTACCCCACAGACCTCCTTCGTGTCTGCCAGTGCCAAATAACGATAACATAAAGAATCTAACGTTTTGGTGTCCCCCTTGTGATGGTGTCAATAGGTGCGGTCCACACCCCCCCCTAGTGACGCCTCTGAGTCCAAGTTCCTTCATGCACCTTGTATTCACGATCGTCTCGTCAGAAGCTGAGCACCCCAAACAACGATCAAAGATAAACGTATCTGGCTTTAGGTTTGGTCACCAAAAAAACTTGTCAAAATGAAGTCTACGTTCTAGCACGAGCAACTTATCTCCAGACACTAGATGCAACATAGACGGCCTTGTATCTGTAGCCGTATTACCCCGTGTATTGTATCTTTAGGTGTATCACCCCGAGTCTTGTATCCGAGTGCAGATCGAGTGGCGTGCACCGAACTTTGGCGAGTCGACTCTCGGATCAATCAGTTCCCGATGTCGGAGTCAATGAGCCGGAGTCTGTCCGATCGCCCCACTCTTCACCCACACCCCCACCCCCTGCGTGGCTTGAAGAGTCTGTCTCGCGGGTCTGTCTGTGTTTGACTCCGGGCGCTGGCTTTGATGTGGTGACACACATCACGTGGGCTGGTCTAACCACTTGTGAAGGTGATGGATGGTCTAAACAGATTCTGCTTCATCTTACCCCTCCCCCAACCATCCCAACCCACCCCACCCACTCCTATCTGACCAGGTCTTGCAGTCCGCTCCTGGTATTAGTGAGCACTGTTGGTGTTATGGTTGAGCTTCAGCGAGGGATGCTGCGCGTTTGGTTGCAAGGATTTCATCGGTTTGTCGCTGAAGTGATAGACGTCACACGATTGCAAAAAGATGTGACAACATAAAGTAATACGAAACAAAACAAAAGATTGTATTGAAAAGTCTCATTAGTAATTGAATAATTTTGATTGAATTTTGAAGACACTGTCGGGGGTAGCTGCCGCAAGTTTAGAAAACTAAATAAAAATTAAATCATTTTGGATTCTACAATAAAACATAATGTTATAACAGAAATCATTTTAAAAACAATTCAGAGGTTCTCTGCTTATATAATCCATGGGGATCCAAGAAAACAAGTCGTAAGTGTTATCTGTTGCATTTCCCTGTGTTCATTTGAATTCTTCATCGCGCTGACAAAGGGGGTCCATGCAATAATAGGGGTTGAGAGTCCCTCCTTTACTAGAATTATCTGAAATTTTGAGGACACTTGAGTAAAACTTCTGATTTTTGGAAAATTAAAATTTGTTTGAAGGAAAATACAAGACACACTAACAAATTGTATGATTAAAATAATAAATTAAAGCTTTATGAATAGACTTAATACATAAGTCAAGTTTCAACAAATACCTTTAACAGTTAACAGTACAAATAAATAAACACTTAAACTTAAAAATTATAAGTATTAAAATTAAATTAACATTAAATATTTATTGCTTTAATCACACGATCCGCTTGCGCATCTTGTAGTATATGTGACAGCTTTATCACAGTCCAATTCTGTGAGATTATAAGGGAAAGACATACTGCGTGGCTGTAAAAGCTTCAACTTATTTTAACTGTGATTGTTGGATTGTGATTGTTGAATTGTGATTGTTGAATTGTGATTGTTGAATTGTGATTGTTGAAATGTGATTGCTGGATTGTGATTGTTAGATTGTGATTGTTAGATTGTGATTGTTAGATTGTGATTGTTGAATTGTGATTGTTGGATTGTGATTGTTAGATTGTGATTGTTAGATTGTGATTGTTAGATTGTGATTGTTGAATTGTGATTGTTGGATTGTGATTGTTGAATTGTGATTGTTGAATTGTGATTGTTGAATTATGATTGTTGAATTATGATTGTTGAATTATGATTGTTGAATTGTGATTGTTGTATTGTGATTGTTGAATTGTGATTGTTGAATTATGATTGTTGAATTATGATTGTTGAATTGTAATTGTTGGATTGTGATTGTTGAATTATGATTGTTGAATTATGATTGTTGAATTATGATTGTTGAATTGTGATTGTTGTATTGTGATTGTTGAATTGTGATTGTTGAATTATGATTGTTGAATTATGATTGTTGAATTGTAATTGTTGGATTGTGATTGTTGAATTATGATTGTTGAATTGTGATTGTTGAATTATGATTGTTGAATTGTGATTGTTGAATTGTGATTGTTGAATTGTGATTGTTGAATTGTGATTGTTGAATTGTGATTGTTGAATTGTGATTGTTGGATTATGATTGTTGGATTGTGATTGTTGAATTATGATTGTTGAATTGTGATTGTTGGATTATGATTGTTGGATTGTGATTGTTGAATTGTGATTGTTGGATTGTGATTGTTGGATTGTGATTGTTGAATTGTGATTGTTGGATTATGATTGTTGAATTATGATTGTTGAATTGTGATTGTTGGATTGTGATTGTTGGATTGTGATTGTTGGATTGTGATTCTTGAATTATGATTGCTGGATGTTTGAATGCGATTGCCTTTAATTTTGTTTTTTTTGGTGTTTTTTTTTGCGAGTGATAAGTGTGATTTTTAAATCCCTTATATTAACTTCGCGGCCGTCTCTGTCTGTCTGTCGTCATCTCATCATCTCTCTCATCATCTCATGGGCTGGGCGGACGGAAAAAGAAAAGTAAAAAATGACCCACTTCCAGTGATCCGATCGAGCTGAAATTTGGCACACGGACCCTACTCACCTAACAATGCATCGTATCAAAATTTCAGATCGATCGATCGTACCGTAATTAAATTAATGCATTTTTAGTTTATCCTTATATGAGGTATGTAATTGAAATTCACTGTTTGTAATTGTTTTTTTCTCCCACTTCCACGTGAGTTTGAGTTGACGCCGACCGTCGTGTTGACGCCGACCGTCGTGCCGACACCCCTCACATCCCACCCCCATTTATTAAAGACAAGGGACATCACTCGGTGTCAGTCTGTAAATGTTTGAAAATAATCAATACTGTTAGTTATGTCTCATATATAAGGGATTTATAGTGAAAAACTTTGTTTTTACGGGTTTGTTTTATTATTAAATCCCTTATATTAACTTCGCGGCCGTCTCATCAAAATTTCAGATCGATCGATCGTACCGTAATTAAATTAATGCATTTTTAGTTTATCCTTATATGAGGTACTATCTCATATAAGGATAAAAATGTAAATGAAAATAATCAATACTGTAATGTAAATGTTTGAAAATAATCAATACTGTTAGTTATGTCTCATATATAAGGGATTTATAGTAAAACTATAAGGGATTTATAGTCTGTCAATGTTTGTAGCGTTTGAAAATAATCAATACTGTTAGTTATGTCTCATATATAAGGGATTTATAGTCAAAAACTTTGTTTTTACGGGTTTGTTTTTTAAATCCCTTATATTAACTTCGCGGCCGTCTCATCATCTCATCATCTCATCATCTCTCTCATCATCTCATGGGCTGGGCGGGCGGAAAAAGAAAAGTCGAAAATGACCCACTTCCAGTGATCCGATCGAGCTGAAATTTAGCACACGGACCCGACTCACCTAACAATGCATCGTATCAAAATTTCAGATCGATCGATTGTACCGTAATTAAATAAATGCATTTTTAGTTTATCCTTATATGAGGTATGTAATTCAAATTCAAATTATTGTTTTTTTCTTCCACTTCCACGTGAGTTTGAGTTGACGCCGACCGTCGTGCTGACACCCCCTCACATCCCACCCCCATTTATTAAAGACAAGGGACATCACTCGGTGTCAGTCTGTAAATATTTGAAAATAATCAATACTGTTAGTTATGTCTCATATATAAGGGATTTATAGTCAAAATCTTTGTTTTTGCGGGTTTGTTTTATTAAATCCCTTATATTAACTTCGCGGCCGTCTCATCATCTCATCATCTCATGGGCTGGGCGGGCGGAAAAACAAAAGTCAAAAATGACCCACTTCCAGCGATCCGATCGAGCTAAAATTTGGCACACGGACCCATCTCACCTAACAATGCATCGTATTAAAATTTCAGATTGATCGATTGTACCGTAATTAAATAAATGCATTTTTAGTTTATCCTTATCTAACGTATGTAATTCAAATTCACGGTTTGTTATTGTTTTTTTCTTCAACTTCCACGTGAGTTTGAGTTGACGCCGACCGTCGTGCCGACACCCCCATTTATTAAAGACAAGGGACATAACTCGGTGTCAGTCTGTCAATGTTTGTAGCGTTTGAAAATAATCAATACTGTTAGTTATGTCTCATATATAAGGGATTTATAGTCAAAAACTTTGTTTTTGCGGGTTTGTTTTTTAAATCCCTTATATTAACTTCGCGGCCGTCTCATCATCTCATGGGCGGGCGGAAAAACAAAAGTCGAAAATGACCCACTTCCCGTGATTCGATCGAGCTGAAATTTGGCACACTGACCCGTCTGACCTAACAATGCATCGTATCAAAATTTCAGATCGATCGATAGTACCGTAATTAAATTAATGTATTTTAGTTTATCCTTATATGAGGTATGTAATTCAAATTCACGGTTTGTTATTGTTTTTTTTCCACGTGAAAAATTGAGTAGACGCGTTGAGGCGGCCCATCGAACACCGCGGCGCTTTTGTTAACATTTTACGTGTCACGCTGAGCTCGGTCAAGCGAATCGGTGACCAGACTTTTCCCCTCTCACCCTCGGGGGGGTTATGAAGCAAACTTGAGTTAAGACAGATTCAGTCTGTAAATATTTGAAAATAATCAATACTGTTAGTTATGTCTCATATATAAGGGATTTATAGTCAAAAACTTTGTTTTTACGGGGTTTTTTTTTACACGCTTTTATTTAAGTCACAATGTTTGTATGTTGTATCCATCCTGCCTTCAAAACTTGAAACGTAAAATTATACCACTTCTGATGGTCCTATAGATCTAAACATTTTACCACAGATAGATCTTGGATGACAATGCATTCTATCAAAATTTCAGATCGATCGAATGTACCGTATTGAAATTATTGCATTTTTAGTTTATCTATAGTCTATATATAAGCAACGGTACCCGTCTGCTTTGTTGACATCCATGAGTTCACCACGTAAACATAACACCGTGGTATAAAAATTTGGGCGGGCGCTTATGAGGTGTTTGGTATAAAAAAAATAGTGGTAATAAAGCAAACCCGTAAAAACAAAGTTTTCTACTATAAATCCCTTATATTTTAGTCATAATTAAAAGTATTGATTATGATTCAACGCCACAAATATTTACGGACTGACACCGAGTGATGTCCCCTGTCTTTTAACGGGGGATGGGTCGTGAGGGGGTGTCGGCACGATGGTCGACGTCTAAGCGTCAACTCAAACTCACGTGGAAAAAAACAATAACAAACCGTGAATTTGAATTACATACCTCATATAAGGATAAACTAAAAATGCATTAATTTAATTACGGTACGGTCGATGGATCTGAAATTTTGATACGATGTATTGTTATGTCAGACAGGCCCGTGTGCCAAATTTCAGCTCGATCGGATCACGGGAAAAGAGTCATTTTCGACTTTTGTTTTTACGCCCGCCCGCCCATGAGATGATGAGATAATGAGATGATGAGACGGCCGCGAAGTTAATATAAGGGATTTAAAAAAGATGTGTGGGCTTCAGACGTCAATTTTAAAGAGTTGTTATTATAAGTTTAAAAAAATAGCTGTAAAAACAAAGTTTTTGACTATATTTCCCTTATATATGAGACATTACTAAAAGTAGTGATTATGTTAAAAGCGTGTCCTTTTTAAAAAAAGATTTTTTAAATATTTAATTATTGTATTGTGATTGTTGGATTATACTTGTTTAATAAGCATTGAGCATGATTTGCTTACATTAAAAAAAAAGCTTTGAAATTTGTTTGCTTGAAAGTGATAGCTGGTCGTCCAACATTAGTGATAGCTGGTTGTCCAACATTAGTGATAGCTGGTCGTCCAACATTAGTGATAGCTGGTCGTCCAACATTCATCGGAACCAACAATGCCATAATCCAACACCAGCTTATCTCCCCCCACCCTCGTGAACACAAATATACATTAAGGGTCTACATCAATAAATCACGGGGCCAGCTGCTGCCACTGCTCTACCAATGCCAGTTACAGTTGTTAATGTACGCGTGTGTGTGTATGCCTGTGTGTGTCTGTGTGTGAGTGCGTGTGTATCATGTGGCTGTCTGGTTGTTAAAATAACGACTGCTGTGAATTAGAGATGGCCATGATACCAGCAACCAGTACACGGAGCACACAATAACTTGACCACAGGTCACACAATAATTTGACCACTGGTCACACAATAACTTGACCACTGGTCACACAATAACTTGACCATTTGTCACACAATAACTTGACCACAGGTCACACAATAATTTGACCACTGGTCACACAATAACTTGACCACTGGTCACACAGTAATTTGACCACTGGTTACACAATAACTTGACCACTGGTCACTGTTGGACGTCCTACAGACCCCTCCCTCCCATGATACCAGCAACCAGTACACGGACCACACAATAACTTGACCACTTGTCACTCTTGAGTGCCCTATAGTTCCCTACTTCCTAACAACTGCTCTGCTACAGAGTGGGGTATGTAGTTGCTGTATCTTCAGCAAAAAATGATTTAAAAATCAAAGGCTGGTGCAAACCGTGAGTGTGTGTGTAGGGGGGGCGGAAAGGCAGTGACGGGTAGGGGTGCTGACCATTAAAGGCCTGACTTATTATATCCCAAAAATCTGTGACGATTATGTGGGTGGAGTGAGGGGGGGCTTTTTATATACGTGAGGGTGGGGGCGTTGACTAAGTGGACAAAGAAAGAATGAAATGATGTGAGAGAAAACGTCATAAAATTAATGAACTGGACACCAGACAGAGCTGGTGGCGCGTGTAGCGGTGTGTGATGTGATCACAAAGAGACACGTGACACCCCGCCCCCCCCCTCCGCCATCCCACCTTTGACTGGCCTATATCTCCATGGTTTGATGGTTTCAAAGAAGAGCAGTCATTAATTTTATTTTGTTGCCGTCTACTTTTTAATCGATAATTGTTGTTAAACTAAATTTTGACCCCTCCCCGGGGACTTGACCCACTCCACCACGCACCCCCCCACAGTTATTTCGGGTTATGCCTTTGTTGTATAAATTGTAACAGTTTTTGTTTCTTGGTTGGTATTTTCATAGCGATCAATGAAAATTCATATTTAAGCAAGCAAGGCATGCACTTATCATGAAACGCGTGGTAGTAAGATGGGCAAGTTTGGTAGTGTCATAGCCAAGTTTGGTAGTATCATAGCCAAGTTTTGTATTATCATGGCCAAGTTTGGTATTATCATGGCGAAGTTTGGTAGTATCATGGCCAAGTTTTGTATTATCATGGCCAAGTTTGGTATTATCATGGCGAAGTTTGGTAGTATCATGGCCAAGTTTTGTATTATCATGGCCAAGTTTGGTATTATCATGGCCAAGTTTGCTAGTATCATGGCGAAGTTTGGTAGTATCATGGCAAGGTTTGTTAGTATCATGGCCAAGGTTTGGTAGTATCATGGCCACGTTCGGTAGTATCATGGCCAAGTTTGGTAGTATCATGGCCAAGTTTGGTAGTATCATGGCCACGTTCGGTAGTATCATGGCCAAGTTTGGTAGTATCATGACCACGTTCGGTAGTATCATGGCAAGGTTTGGTAGTATCATGGCCAAGGTTGGTAGTATCATGGCCACGTTCGGTAGTATCATGGCCAAGGTTGGTAGTATCATGGCCAAGGTTGGGAGTATAATGGCCAAGTTTGGTAGTATTATAGCCAAGTTTGGTAGTATCATGGCCAAGTTTGGTAGTATCATGGCCTCGTTCGGTAGTATCATGGCCAAGGTTGGTAGTATCATGGCCAAGGTTGGTAGTATAATGGCCAAGTTTGGTAGTGTCATAGCCAAGTTTGGTAGTGTCATAGCCAAGTTTGGTAGTGTCATAGCCAAGGATGGTAGTATCATGGCCAAGTTTGGTAGTATCATGGCCAAGGTTGGTAGTATCATGGCCAAGGTTGGTAGTGTCATGGCCAAGTCTGGTAGTATCATGGCCAAGGTTGGTAGTATCATGGCCAAGGTTGGTAGTATCATGGCCAAGGTTGGTAGTGTCATGGCCAAGGTTGGTAGTGTCATGGCCAAGTCTGGTAGTATCATGGCCAAGGTTGGTAGTATCATGGCCAAGGTTGGTAGTATCATGGCCAAGGTTGGTAGTGTCATGGCCAAGTCTGGTAGTATCATGGCCAAGTTTGGTAGTATAATTAAGGATGAGTACACATATTGACTATTTTATAACTATTTTGGCTATCGAGCATGGAATGGCTGACAATATTGATACATGAAAGGTTGTGCCATTAAGAAAAAAAAAGGGAAAACTTAAATTTTACTCAAGAAATTAAGGCTTTTCTTTTTATTTCTAACATAAAAATGTATAGTATCTTTATAATTTACTTTTTAATAAACACTATATTCTCTTTATAGCGTTGATATAGTTTGTGTGTTGTTGTTGTTTGTTTGTTTTTATTTCGAGGGGGGGGGGTCGGAGAGGGGGAGGGGGCGGCAAATTTGCATTCTGCCCCGGGCTGCACATACCCACGCTACGCCGCTGGATTGAAATCCACCAAAGTGAGAAATTCACTTTCAATGTCCATTGTTTTTCTTACTTCATGTCAAAGCTGTAAGTAATTTTAATAATGGTATGTGCACATGGACTTCTCATCCATGTAAATATATTGTTTGTTTTTTAAACAAAATATTTTTTTAATTTAAAAGGGGGCAATTTTTTGTGAACAAAATGTCCAATTGAATAAATTTTCTGAACAACTCAACCGCACTTTTGTTCTGCCACGTTCATCCGGTTTTTGAAGGTCATGCACAGGTTTGTGAAGGTCATGCACATGTTTGTGAAGTTTAAGCACAGGTTTGTTGACACGCGTGACAAACATGTACACGGTAGTAGTTTGTAAACGTCATTCATCAGGACACGACTGGAAGGAAATGCAACTAAATTAAAATTACCCGGATGTTGATGGCCTCTTAGTACTTCCGTTTCTTGTTGACCAATATGGCTTCCGCCAGTCATGTTCAGAAGTCCCAAGGAGGTTTGATAAACTGGAGGTGGCGTCTGCTATCAGATGGTCGCTAGCGGGTGAAGCCAGTGGGCGGAGAGTGGGGGAGCTTATCGCCATATTGTTGGACTCAAAACATTCCACCAGCTTTCATTCCAATACCAGTTTTATCATTCTGGTAACGACTCCAATGAGCTTCGTAATTTGTCATCTCGTTTTTTCTATAGTCTGCTAAGAAAAAAGTTCATTTCTGGTGGTCTAGATATTCTATTAAGGTTAATGTATGTAAGGTTATTTATTCGGTCAGCTGATCGAGGGCTACAGAGGCTGGTCTTATATTAATAATACGCTAACTATATCGAAATGAAGTTCTACTGCTATACATAATTATAAAGAACGTACAAACAGGTCAACACATTTATTAACATTACAGGGGTCAGCGGAGGACTTTCTTAGTGTATCATTTATATTGTGGCTTTGGGTGGGCTCGATCCCACGACCCTCAACTTTGTGAGGCGAGCGCACTACTGGCTTCGCTATCCAGCCGCTTTATCTTATGTAGTTAAGTAATATCTATACTTTTAACTTTTGGACCAAATATTTTCTTCGCGTATTGAAATTGTTTTGCCATATTTTGCATGGATTTGAACGATTTCATGATCAACGCTTATTAATTTGTTTATTTTGTTCTATATTAATAATTTAATGTATTACTTAATTTGTAACTTAACTTATTTTATAGTATAATTATAATATTCACAATAGACAGTTTTAAAATTATAAGGATAAATAAGATATAAATATAACACGTGAGACAAGCAACATTTTTATTTTTAAGTTCGCAAATCAACTCACAACTGCAACTGCAACTGCCCATTTAAAGTTCAATGGAAAAAAACAAACACAGAATATAAAATTATTAAAATGATATAACTTATATCATATATTTAAAATGTTTAAATCTAAATACTGAATTGAAAGTATTGAATGATTGACTACTGGCAACCTACTAGTCAATGACAAAGAAGTTGAAAATGAAAGCCAACACTGAGCCTGTCCCAGTTACCAAGGCTCCCGTTCAAAATATTACAATAAAATAACATACACACTACACAGCTTCCAATGTTTTGAGTCGCTCAAGATGGCTGCTGCGGGTGGGGGTCTGGCTTCAGCCTAGTGACGTCACGCCGCCTCCAGTTAATCAAACCTCCTTGAAAAGTCCTATACCCCCGACCCCCCCCCTAAACAAAAAAACAACAACAAATGTCACTTCCCCCATACCTCACCTTACACATTTTTATTAAACAATATAATTTGCAATTGCCACGCAAGTAGTGTCTGTCAGTCCTGACGCTACTAATTTTAGAAAGCAGGGAAAACCAAATTACTGCACCAATGCATCAAAAGGTGTGCAAATTAAAAATGCGCTGTAAAAAAATATTATATGACGTCATTTTTCCCGCTCATATTTTAATTTTGGAAAAGGGATCAATGTAAAAAGAGGATTTGATGATGGTTCATTATAAAATTAAAAAAACAAAGGGGGTGCCGTAGGCGCCCTACAACCCCTATTATAAAATACTTTGTGTACATTTCAGAAAGTTTAATATTTCGTATTTATCAAACAAGGACAATTTAGTTGGGCTTTTGAAAAAGGTCGGCACCGTAGGCGCACTAAAAAAAGGTGCATTTTTTAATAAAATAAATAGATTTCAGCTGAAAACTTCCGTCATTTTTGACGAGTGATACGCTAGTAGTTTAATAATATTATATGATATTCTATTAACATCCTATATAATAAAAGGTTAGGCTCTGTCACGTCATCTAAAACGATCGGTCTCTCAAACACACATGACTCCTACAGCCAATCATATCAAGTTTACGCGGACGTTAAAAACGAGTTATTTTTGGTGCAGTATTTCTTCCAAGACTTTATTTTGAGTTATGCGCGTTGGGATTTATAGTCAAAAGCTCTGTTTTTACGAGTTATTTATTTTAACTATAATGAATAGTATTTTTGACGTGATGCACATGTATGCCGGTCGAGACGGCTGTTGGAGGGGAGTTCCAACATGTCACCGAACGGTGGCGGAACGTCCTTGGACGGGCTGGGTTGCTCGTACTTAATAATTTTAGTATTATAATTATGACATAGTGTTGGTCACTGTGAAGAGTTGTTGGTAATATAGAGTAGGTCAGTAGTGTGTTGGTAATATAGAGTAGGTCAGTAGTGTGTTGGTATTATAGAGTAGGTCAGTAGTGTGTTGGTAATATAGAGTAGGTCAGTAGTGTGTTGGTAATATAGAGTAGGTCAGTAGTGTGTTGGTAATATAGAGTAGGTCAGTAGTGTGTTGGTAATATAGAGTAGGTCAGTAGTGTGTTGTTTATATAGAGTAGGTCAGTAGTGTGTTGTTTATATAGAGTAGGTCAGTAGTGTGTTGGTAATATAGAGTAGGTCAGTTGTGTGTTGTTTATATAGAGTAGGTCAGTAGTGTGTTGGTAATATAGAGTAGGTCAGTAGTGTGTTGGTAATATAGAGTAGGTCAGTAGTGTGTTGGTAATATAGAGTAGGTCAGTAGTGTGTTGGTAATATAGAGTAGGTCAGTAGTGTGTTGGTAATATAGAGTAGGTCAGTAGTGTGTTGGTAATATAGAGTAGGTCAGTAGTGTGTTGGTAATATAGAGTAGGTCAGTAGTGTGTTGGTAATATAGAGTAGGTCAGTAGTGTGTTGGTAATATAGAGTAGGTCAGTAGTGTGTTGGTAATATAGAGTAGGTCAGTAGTGTGTTGGTAATATAGAGTAGGTCAGTAGTGTGTTGGTAATATAGAGTAGGTCAGTAGTGTGTTGGTAATATAGAGTAGGTCAGTAGTGTGTTGGTAATATAGAGTAGGTCAGTAGTGTGTTGGTAATATAGAGTAGGTCAGTAGTGTGTTGGTAATATAGAGTAGGTCAGTAGTGTGTTGGTAATATAGAGTAGGTCAGTAGTGTGTTGGTAATATAGAGTAGGTCAGTAGTGTGTTGGTAATATAGAGTAGGTCAGTAGTGTGTTGGTAATATAGAGTAGGTCAGTAGTGTGTTGGTAATATAGAGTAGGTCAGTAGTGTGTTGGTAATATAGAGTAGGTCAGTAGTGTGTTGGTAATATAGAGTAGGTCAGTAGTGTGTTGGTAATATAGAGTAGGTCAGTAGTGTGTTGGTAATATAGAGTAGGTCAGTAGTGTGTTGGTAATATAGAGTAGGTCAGTAGTGTGTTGGTAATATAGAGTAGGTCAGTAGTGTGTTGGTAATATAGAGTAGGTCAGTAGTGTGTTGGTAATATAGAGTAGGTCAGTAGTGTGTTGGTAATATAGAGTAGGTCAGTAGTGTGTTGGTAATATAGAGTAGGTCAGTAGTGTGTTGGTAATATAGAGTAGGTCAGTAGTGTGTTGGTAATATAGAGTAGGTCAGTAGTGTGTTGGTAATATAGAGTAGGTCAGTAGTGTGTTGGTAATATAGAGTAGGTCAGTAGTGTGTTGGTAATATAGAGTAGGTCAGTAGTGTGTTGGTAATATAGAGTAGGTCAGTAGTGTGTTGGTAATATAGAGTAGGTCAGTAGTGTGTTGGTAATATAGAGTAGGTCAGTAGTGTGTTGGTAATATAGAGTAGGTCAGTAGTGTGTTGGTAATATAGAGTAGGTCAGTAGTGTGTTGGTAATATAGAGTAGGTCAGTAGTGTGTTGGTAATATAGAGTAGGTCAGTAGTGTGTTGGTAATATAGAGTAGGTCAGTAGTGTGTTGGTAATATAGAGTAGGTCAGTAGTGTGTTGGTAATATAGAGTAGGTCAGTAGTGTGTTGGTAATATAGAGTAGGTCAGTAGTGTGTTGGTAATATAGAGTAGGTCAGTAGTGTGTTGGTAATATAGAGTAGGTCAGTAGTGTGTTGGTAATATAGAGTAGGTCAGTAGTGTGTTGGTAATATAGAGTAGGTCAGTAGTGTGTTGGTAATATAGAGTAGGTCAGTAGTGTGTTGGTAATATAGAGTAGGTCAGTAGTGTGTTGGTAATATAGAGTAGGTCAGTAGTGTGTTGGTAATATAGAGTAGGTCAGTAGTGTGTTGGTAATATAGAGTAGGTCAGTAGTGTGTTGGTAATATAGAGTAGGTCAGTAGTGTGTTGGTAATATAGAGTAGGTCAGTAGTGTGTTGGTAATATAGAGTAGGTCAGTAGTGTGTTGGTAATATAGAGTAGGTCAGTAGTGTGTTGGTAATATAGAGTAGGTCAGTAGTGTGTTGGTAATATAGAGTAGGTCAGTAGTGTGTTGGTAATATAGAGTAGGTCAGTAGTGTGTTGGTAATATAGAGTAGGTCAGTAGTGTGTTGGTAATATAGAGTAGGTCAGTAGTGTGTTGGTAATATAGAGTAGGTCAGTAGTGTGTTGGTAATATAGAGTAGGTCAGTAGTGTGTTGGTAATATAGAGTAGGTCAGTAGTGTGTTGGTAATATAGAGTAGGTCAGTAGTGTGTTGGTAATATAGAGTAGGTCAGTAGTGTGTTGGTAATATAGAGTAGGTCAGTAGTGTGTTGGTAATATAGAGTAGGTCAGTAGTGTGTTGGTAATATAGAGTAGGTCAGTAGTGTGTTGGTAATATAGAGTAGGTCAGTAGTGTGTTGGTAATATAGAGTAGGTCAGTAGTGTGTTGGTAATATAGAGTTGGTCAGTAGTGTGTTGGTAATATAGAGTAGGTCAGTAGTGTGTTGGTAATATAGAGTAGGTCAGTAGTGTGTTGGTAATATAGAGTAGGTCAGTAGTGTGTTGGTAATATAGAGTAGGTCAGTAGTGTGTTGGTAATATAGAGTAGGTCAGTAGTGTGTTGGTAATATAGAGTAGGTCAGTAGTGTGTTGGTAATATAGAGTAGGTCAGTAGTGTGTTGGTAATATAGAGTAGGTCAGTAGTGTGTTGGTAATATAGAGTAGGTCAGTTGTGTGTTGTTTATATAGAGTAGGTCAGTAGTGTGTTGGTTATATAGAGTAGGTCAGTAGTGTGTTGGTAATATAGAGTAGGTCAGTTGTGTGTTGTTTTATATAGAGTAGGTCAGTAGTGTGTTGGTAATATAGAGTAGGTCAGTAGTGTGTTGGTAATATAGAGTAGGTCAGTTGTGTGTTGTTTATATAGAGTAGGTCAGTAGTGTGTTGGTTTATATAGAGTAGGTCAGTAGTGTGTTGGTAATATAGAGTAGGTCAGTAGTGTGTTGGTAATATAGAGTAGGTCAGTTGTGTGTTGTTTATATAGAGTAGGTCAGTAGTGTGTTGGTATTATAGAGTAGGTCAGTAGTGTGTTGGTAATATAGAGTAGGTCAGTAGTGTGTTGGTAATATAGAGTAGGTCAATAGTGTGTTGGTAATATAGAGTAGGTCAGAAGTGCGGTGGTGTTATAGAGTAGGTCAGTATTGTGATGGTAATATAGAGTTGGTCAGTAGTGTGTTGGTAATATAGAGTAGTTCAGAAGTGTGTTGGTTATATAGAGTAGGTCAGTAGTGTGTTGGTAATATAGAGTAGTTCAGAAGTGTGGTGGTAATATAGAGTTGTTCAGAAGTGTGTTGGTTATATAGAGTAGCTCAGTAGTGTGTTGGTAATAAAGAGTAGGTCAGTAGTGTGTTGGTTATATAGAGTAGGTCTAGTAGTGTGTTGGTAATGAGTTGGGGATGGGGGGTGGGGGGAATAATGAATGAGGTAAATATGTATTTAAAATATGTTGAAAAAAAGATCAACTTATGGTTAAGTTTAGGGCAGTGGTAGCAAGACCTGTAGTAATTGGGAGCCGTTTTATTAATTTAAAAACATGACGAGAGCCGCATTGAAGCACTTAATGGTTCACAGTCCCACTCGCAATGAAAAATTCCTTTAATGGTTAATTTATAAAAAAATTAAAAAAATATTCGAAGTTAATGATAACTGTATTGGGAAAAACATTAGTGTTTTATAAACTTACAATTAACAAATATTTACATATGTAAAATTTGTGACTAGAAACACTGCAACATTTATTGTTATCGCTCTGATGAGAAGCCTTTGAAGTAGCAGGTTTCTGTAAATCTGGTAGGTAGCTGGTAGTTACGGTGCGAAGTTCTGTTAGAATAAGGTCATTTAGCACGAGCAATATTTCAAGCGATGGCATGATTTGCTTATGAGGAATTGACACCTTTGCTGAAATCAGAAAGTACTGTCTACTGCTGACACATTACAGACTTTATCTCCGCAAACTTGCTTTTTCTTAATTCAGATTAAACCGCAGTTAGGCCGCCATTGTTTTATGGCTGGTTTAGTTTTAGTTTTAGGGTAAGTCTAAGGATTAGCTTTAAGGTTAGGTGTAGATTTAGGTTTAGCTTTAAGGTTAGGTGTAGATTTAGGTTTAGCTTTAAGGTTAGGTGTAGATTTAGGTTTAGCTTTAAGGTTAGGTGTAGATTTAGGTTTAGCTTTAAGGTTAGGTGTAGATTTAGGTTTAGCACAAGGGTTAGGGTTATGTTTAGGGTTATTGATATGGTTGGATATAGGCCTAGGCTTAGGGTTAGGGATAGGTAGATAGATGGTACGGCTTAGGTATATGTTCATGGCTAGGTTTAGCTTTAGGTTTAGGGTTATGGTTGGATTTAGGGTTAGGGTTAGGTTAAGGGTTATTCACAATTTAGGGATTAAAGGTTTTCAATTGTGAATTTATAAAAGTGAGGGAAACTTGGATGTTCTGTTGAAACCATGACTTAAAAAATTAAAATTAGGAAATTAAATATTTTTATTTTTATTTTTAACTTAAATATAATAAAGAAAGCTTGGTGGAGAGGCGGCGTGTGTTATCCAGTAGATAAGTGGATGCTTTTTGATTTGTTAAATTAATATGTTCAAAAAGAATGAAAAAGCATTTTGATCAAAATTTGCTTTCCTTCAAGTAACACTTCTGACGATTCTAAAGGCAGTGCTACTTTCTTGGAACACAGCTGTAAAACCGTAACAACTTTACCACCATAACAGCCGTACCACCATAACAGCCGTACCACCATAACAGCCGTACCACCGTAACAGCCGTACCACCATAACAACTGTACCACCACAACAGCCGTACCACCATAACAGCCGTACCACCATAACAACTGTACCACCATAACAACTGTACCACCATAACAGCCGTACCACCATAACAACTGTACCACCATAACAGCCGTACCACCATAACAGCCGTACCACCATAACAACTTTACCACCATAACAACTGTACCACCATTACAGCCGTACCACCATAACAACTGTACCACCATAACAGCCGTACCACCATAACAGCCGTACCACCATAACAGCCGTACTGCCGTAACAGCCGTACTGCCGTAACAGCCGTACCGCCATAACAGCCGTAACAGCCGTACAACCGTAACAGCCCTACATTGTAACAGCCGCACCCCCATAAATGGCGTACCACCATAACAACCGTGCCGTTATAACAGCGTACTTCCATCCAAACATACACTTACAGTAAGTTTGTAAGTTGATCATTATTTCAAACAGTTCTTTTTTTTAAAGTAAAGAAAAGGAAAGAAAGACAGACGGAAAGAAAGATTTTTTCTTAGAATATTTTTTCAGAGTTTCCAGAAAGCACGTCAAGTCTGATTGGCTGATGGGATGTGTTGTTGGGGTAACTCTGGGCAAGCCTCCCGCACAGCATGGGAAGATAACTCCATCCCTCACCGGCTCGTCGTCTGGAAATGATGTGTAAGCAATTAGCAGACGAGGAATACCTGACGAGTTTTTCCCGCCTTCCCCCGAGCTGGTCACAGTGACGTCTGCTCACAGCCCGGGTATTTCGAAACCCGACGTAAAGACAGGACGGAGCAGGCGATCCGACATCTTGAATGCTAAGATTGTCTCCCTTAGAATTCTACAGTCGTCTGCGGGGTTTCAAAACTGGAGACAGGGTCGGAAACAATTCTTCGTTTAAATCACAAATGTGGATGTTGGATTGTGGGACAAGAGATGAGGGGGGGGTTGCAGAATGGAGGCGTTGGAAGGAGGAGGGAGGGGGTGGAGGTGACAGAACATGAATGGAAATGGGTTGAAGATGGGTGGGCTGTGCATTGAGAGAGTGGGCAATGCATGGCAACAGTGAAATTATATAAATGACGTCATGAGATATGCCATTGCTCAAACCGGAATACGTCTCATCTCATGACGACATGCTACTATTTTTGGACTAGGTTTTCGTAATGTATTTCAACATAAATATAGAACTATCAATATGTTTGAAATTTGTTTAGTAAAACTAAGTTGTAAATAAGACTCGAAATGGTCAAGTCCACTGACCTGAAGCAAATTAACGCAAAAATAAACAAATATTCTTACCTGATTACCCGGATATTTCCAATAATAGATTGCCGCCATGACAGATGAATGACGATTAAAAAAGAATAATAGTGTGTGTGGTATTTGGATTAATTGTTGTGATGTTCCCCGACGTGGCGTTTACCCTTTACATACCGGAAAGCGGGGACTTTTCTGCCATCTGTATAGTTTTTGTTTGTTTGTGTCCTTTGTTGTTGTTGTTTTGTTTTGGTGTGTGTGGTGGCCTGGGTTTGACGCCATTTTGAGAATTCTCCAATCTCTCTTGCCAATATTATTGGTTCACAAATCTCAATGTATCAATTTCTGCATGGATATTTTTGATCATATAATTACTAAAATATTGATTTTTGTTAAGATAGCTTATTCAAGAATAATTATAGGATAATAGAAAAGTGAACACGTTAAGATCTGTATTAAGGAAATATTTTTTTTTAAAAGAAGACAGTCGCATGAAGTTGACATGCGCAAGCCTGGGGTTAGAAATATGTGTGGATGTCGTGCTGGACAAAGACAATTTTTGTGACTGGTGACTATGTGATATATAACGTAGAAATTTGTTAAAGTGAAATCTTGAATTGACGTTCACTGAAATTTTGTATGAAACACATTCAATACTAAAAGTTTCCATACCATTTTTTCATTAGGCTACAATTGAGTAAAGAAGTGACCTTTCCTTTTCACTTCAACAAATGATAATTTATAGTACTTGATGGTTAGTTTTCCTCAACCAAATTTCAAACCATTTCAACGATTAAATTATTTATTCATATAAAGCTGACTGCAATGTTAACATTCTGCGTTATATACGATACTAAAATATTCTTAACTCACATTTTAATTAATTTTTATTTCGTAAACTGGAGATTTTCTTGATTCCCTGAAAATTATTCCATTGAGTTTGTTCAATTCAGACCATCCCCAGTCCCATTCCCCATTTCTTGCCCTCCCTCATTTCCTCATCCCAACCTCACCACGCCCCATCTAACGTGGTCGACGCTCAACCACCTCTGACGTATCTAAACACATCTCGACTGGCACATGTCCAAAAAAAAACCAAACGAGACGAATGTCACCGATGAACGCTCGTGAGCGCCACAAAGCGGCATTCGGAAACCGACGCTGCCTCTGGTATGCCGTTTCGGCCCTCGACCTCCTCCTCGCGTTGTTGATGCTGATGAAACGAGACGCGGAACATCGTGTGAACGGCTTCGTAGCCTCGCTCGGAACGCTTGTCGTCTGCCGATGATCTGCTGAGATAGACGCACGGCCGTGGATAAAAGTGGCGGTTACAAACCGGGGTTTGTTGCCTTTTTTATGTGCTCCCCGGGGGTGACGGAGGGTGTCGGATAGTGCTGGGGCGTGGGGCGGGGGGGGGGTTGCCCGTCGAGAAATGCTAGCACCGTGGAGAGATAAAAGTCTGAGACGTTAAGGGGGGATAATTCTATAAATCAAGGTGGACAACTCTGTGAGAAAGCGTGACATGACAACATGGCGGGAATAGCACCATGTAAACATTCAGCCGGAGTTGTGATCTGCGGATTCGCGGTCAGAACGAGGCGTAGTTTCCAAAGTATAATTTTGTTGTCTTTGTTGTTGTTGTTTTCTAAATACCATGCTATTAAGTTCATCGCCCCGCTCTGCAAGTTAGTGTTACTCGTTACTTAAGACATACTCTCTAGCCTGTCTGGTTTGTTCTGAACACAATATGGGTGAGACTGCAATCAGGCTTATAGAGTAATAGATGGATTTTTCTCTCCTGGACTCTTTGGATTTCACCGTCGCTAAGTTTTTATTTCGTTATATTCGTTTTATTTGTGTACTATTTGTTCGTTGAGGAAGGCTCTTTGCCGAAACGTTCGCTGTTTTGTTACTTATTGTCAGGCTCACTCATACCCTGTTTACAAGTTATCCATTTATTACAGGTTTGTTCTCCAGACCGGAAATGACGCTGTTTATTTCTATTGTAGTTTCACAGTCTCGTGACTTTTAAGTTTATACAAATTCAAATTTTACGGTACATGTCAGGTGAGGAGACTGTAGCATGACATCATGCCCAGGTGTGTGTGCGGGGGGTGGGTGGGTGAGGGGGAGTCGGATCAACTGTCTTGTTTTTGTCTGTATTAATGTCTGCGTGTGGGTATGTGTGTGTGTTTTTTTTTCTTGGACCTAAATTAGAGTGGAAGCTTCACATGCATTAGTGTTGTACGAAAATTGTAGGAAGATTGTAGAAACATTGTAGGAAGATTGTAGAAACATTGTAGGAAGATTTGAAACATTGTAGGAAGATTGTAGAAACATTGTAATTGTAGGAAGATTGTAGAAACATTGTAGGAAGGTTGTAGAAACATTGTAGGGATATTGTAGAAACATTTGTAGGAAAATTGCAAGAACATTGCAGGAACATTTTTGTGGAACTAATGCACAAGGGGCAGACAATTTTGTACTGAGCAGAAGTGTGGGAGTCGCTGTTCTCACTAGGAGATTACTTAAACGTGGTTCTGTTCCACACTTTGGGGTATTTAGTAAGTCTTGTGTAAGACTAGGCATGAACAACGGATAAGGGGACGTCCATAAATGACGTCACGTACCTTTTTTTTTGGGGGGGGTGGGGGGGGTCACACTTTTGTAACGATGTGTGACGAAGGGGATGGGGTGTTTAAGAACCCTGAAGTCACATCAAAAACAGCGCAATTTTAAAGAACAGTATCACTTAAATATTTGATTGCTTCCAATTTATATAATGACGTTTTACATGGCTTCACGCATGTTACAATATTAGATGGCAGCCTTACACTAAATACTTTAAATGGAAAAAAAAAGTGATTTGAAGCATGCCCATTTTCAAATAGAAAATACGGCTTTTTAGTTTGGGGGGAGGGTTGAGGAGCTTTGTGACGTCATAATGGATGGTAGTCTAAATTTGTGTAACGACTTGTGGCTAGGGAGGAGGGGGTGAAAAAATAGGCCGAAATCGCATGACGTCATTTATGGACGGCCCCTAAGCGTTCAAATATTGTTGATCTAAATATTTTTCATAAGCCAAAAGTTGTTTTTTTTAATATTTTTTTATTTAAACTGGACATACTTTGCAATAAAAAATAAGCCCCGCTCCCCGCACCCCAAAGTCTTGAATAGTCTTGATCTGTACCAACAAAAACTGTCAACAGTTATAAAGTATGTCTGCCGACAACGGCCGTGTGTATATATATATTATATACCTTGTTGGAGAGTAAAGACATTCTTATGTTGATGAGAGGGAGAAATCTAGCGCTGCAGGTCAGACTGGCATCCCCGGAGCTATCTCCCCCTGATCTATAAATAAACGTCATTCTCTGAGATAAACGGGGCCGGGTATAAATAGGGGCTTTGTCCCCAACCTTGTTTTGTGTGGTGTGTGTGTAGGGGTGCGGGGTACATGCTGGCAACTCTATTTGAGAAGGGGAAAAAAAGAAATATCAAGAGTACTTGATGTAAACTAATCTAAAAATAATGTTACAAGTCAACTTTAATCTCCACGCCGCCTTCTCTCCGTCAGATATTGTTTACAAACAAAGGTAAATAAAACTTGTGTGGGCCCCAAAGATTAGAGTGACCTCCCTTGGGATTTTCCCCTCTTTTTTTTTCCTCTCCATAATTTCGTACATGTATATTTGGTTTTGTTTTGTGTAACCTTAGAAAGCTAGGTCCCATAAGTGAAGATATTGGTTTGGTTTTGTGTAACCTTACAAAGCTAGGTCCCATAAGTGAAGATATTGGTTTGGTTTTGTGTAACCTTACAAAGCTAGGTCCCATAAGTGAAGATATTGGTTTGGTTTTGTGTAACCTTACAAAGCTAGGTCCCATAAGTGAAGATATTGGTTTGGTTTTGTGTAACCTTACAAAGCTAGGTCCCATAAGTGAAGATATTGGTTTGGTTTTGTGTAGATGGTTGTCCTATTCAACCACTGAAGGTCCTTTAACATCATAACGATTTGGTTATCACGTGTTATGTCAAGTTATAAACATTGTTAATGTAACTTTGTCGATATAACCTTGTCATCATAACCTTGTCATCATAACCTTGTCATTATAACCTTGTTAATATAACTTGTCATATAACTTTGTCAATATAACCTTGTCAATATAACCTTGTCAATATAACCTTGTCAATATAACCTTGTCAATATAACTTTGTTAATATAACCCTTTTTAACCACGTTTTATTAACTCGCTTTCGTTCCTGTGGATTTGTTTGTCTGTCCACAATTTTTCAAATCTGCCAACGTAAAATTGAACCACTTCTGATGGTCCTAGAGATTTCACAATTTTACCACAGATAGATCTTGGATGACAATGCATTGTATCAAAATTTCAGATCGATCGAATGCACCATTATTAAATTATTGAACTTTTTAGTTTATCTATATATAAGCATCTGTACCGTCTGCTTTTGTTGACATCCATGAGTTCACCCCGTGACCACATCACCGTGTTTTTAAAACGTTGGGCGGGCGCTTATGAGGTGTTTGGTATAAAAAAAATATAGGTAATAAAATATTTTTAACAACCACGTTTTTATAAGTGTACTAAAAAGAAGAAAATAATTTAAAACTAATAAGTTCAAGTACTGTCATATAAATATGACTAAAAACGTGGGGCGGGTGTTTGGTATATAAATTACAGATTTATAATTAAGAAGGCAAAAAAGATATCTATAAGTGAGAGAATGAGTGAACTGCATATTTAAAACCTCATAAGCGCCCGCTCAACGTTTTTAGTCATAGTAAATGAAAGTACGTGAACTTATTAGTTTTAAATTATTTTCTTCTTTTTAGTACACTTATAAAAACGTGGTTTTTAAAAATATTTTTTTACCTCTATTTATTTATGATACTATTGTATGATATCATTGTTATAACAAGCAACTTGTTTTATTTTATTTTTACAATTAGGAAGTACGAATAACAATTTAGCTTTTAAAAACACTATAATTTCTTGTTTCTTGTTCTCTCTCGTCTTGATCATTCTAACTCTCTTCTCAGAGGCGTAACGACGACTTGGCATCGGGGCAGTTGCCAAGGGCGCCGTGGGCTCATCCTTCAATAATCAATTTATTTTGTATAATTTAGTATTTTCCCTATTTCTCAAGGGCGCCAAAAATGAATAAGCCAAGGGAGCGGAAACCCAGTTGCGCCTCTGTCTCTTCTTTCAGGTTCGCCTAAGCTAGACATTGAAAAACTTCAAAAAGTTCCAAATTCAGGCTAGTTCTTAAAGCAATGTTCCCTCTAAGTTTATTTGGTCCGTGTGCACCTCGTGTGCACATTTGCACAGCATCCATTTTGTGTGCAATGTTTTACAAAATTTGCTGCGCGGTAGTTAGAAACTACTGCGCGGCGTCGGTCAGATATATGCGCTGCCGCGCAGGCACTCAGCTTAAAGGGAACGTTGTTTTTAAGGCGAGAATCACGACCATATCAGTCCGCTACTTCATTCACTTCACGCATTGATTGCAAACTCTCCGTCCTCTGCCACAACTTCTTTTCTGACTGAAGCTTCTAAAATCTTACTGAACTTCTATCTGTCTACACACTCACTTGTCAGCTAGCTGTTTTGCAGACACTCGTAATCACTCTGTTTCTAAGACACGCACTAAAACATTTGACTAAAAGGTATTTCTCTTTATGTGCCTCTAAACAATGAAACTCTCTACTATTACACATTCTTTATATTCCTACTAATAAGGCATTCATGGACTCCACTGAAAACACATATTGTCAATAACTTTACTGTTAAAATTAACAATCAAACATTTTCTGTGAAAGATAAACTCAGCATATGTACCCCAACATGTCATTAAATGATTTTTTTGTATTTTTGTAATTAGGATATGAATATTTTAATTGAAAGAATTTTTAAAAAATATATGCTATCCTACTTTTATGTACAGCACTGTAAGCACCTGCAGCAGCTTGCTGGAGTACTGCGCTATATATAAGTTCTCAAATTGTTTTTATAATTTTTCCCTAACAAAGTTAACAAAATAATATCGATTAATTATTATGGAGAAAAATGACATTCTCTGGGTGAAATAAATGTTAACTTCCAGTGGCGTGACACAATGAAATAAATGTTAACTTCTAGTGACTCGACACAATATAAGAAAACTGAAACCATGCACACGATTAAACTCTGAACCAAATGTCCGGATGTCTACTTCACGGGAAGTTAATCAATAAAGATTTAAAAGAACTTGAATTAAACAAAAAGGTTTCAAATTATATTTAGAGAAAATATTTTTAAAATTAACTTTTTAATCCACCTCTGTAACCCTTGGTACTTCCCACCTTCCAGCCTCGACCTTAAACCTTGGATATCCACCCTCTACTTTCCACCCCCTTTTTTCCACCCTCTACTTTCCACCCTCTACTTTCCACCCTCTACTTTCCACCCTCTACTTTCCTCCCTCTACTTTCCACCCTCTACTTTCCACCCTCTACTTTCCACCCTCTACTTTCGACCCTCCACTTTCCTCCCTCTACTTTCCTCCCTCTACTTTCCACCCTCTACTTTCCTCCCTCTACTTTCCACCCTTTACTTTCCACCCTCCACTTTCCACCCTTCACTTTCCTCCCTCTACTTTCCTCCCTCTATTTTCCACCCTCCACTTTCCACCCTCCACTTTCCACCCTCTACTTTCGACCCTCCACTTTCCTCCCTCTACTTTCCTCCCTCTACTTTCCACCCTCTACTTTCCTCCCTCTACTTTCCACCCTTTACTTTCCACCCTCCACTTTCCACCCTTCACTTTCCTCCCTCTACTTTCCTCCCTCTATTTTCCACCCTCCACTTTCCACCCTCCACTTTCCACCCTCCACTTTCCACCCTCCACTTTCCACCCTCTACTTTCGACCCTCCACTTTCCTCCCTCTACTTTCCTCCCTCTACTTTCCACCCTCTACTTTCCACCCTCTATTTTCCACCCTCCACTTTCCACCCTCCACTTTCCACCCTCTACTTTCGACCCTCCACTTTCCTCCCTCTACTTTCCTCCCTCTACTTTCCACCCTCTACTTTCCACCCTCTACTTTCCACCCTCTACTTTCCACCCTCTACTTTCCTCCCTCTACTTTCCACCCTCTACTTTCCACCCTCTACTTTCCACCCTCTCACTTTCCTCCCTCTACTTTCCTCCCTCTACTTTCCACCCTCTACTTTCCACCCTCTACTTTCCACCCTCTACTTTCCTCCCTCTACTTTCCACCCTCTACTTTCCACCCTCTACTTTCCACCCTCTACTTTCCTCCCTCTACTTTCCTCCCTCTACTTTCCACCCTCACTTTCCACCCTCTACTTTCCTCCCTCTACTTTCCCCCTCTACTTTCCTCCCTCTACTTTCCACCCTCTACTTTCCTCCCTCTACTTTCCACCCTTTACTTTCCACCCTCCACTTTCCACCCTTCACTTTCCTCCCTCTACTTTCCTCCCTCTATTTTCCACCCTCCACTTTCCACCCTCCACTTTCCACCCTCTACTTTCGACCCTCCACTTTCCTCCCTCTACTTTCCTCCCTCTACTTTCCACCCTCTACTTTCCACCCTCTACTTTCCACCCTCTACTTTCCACCCTCTACTTTCCTCCCTCTACTTTCCACCCTTTACTTTCCACCCTCCACTTTCCACCCTTCACTTTCCTCCCTCTACTTTCCTCCCTCTATTTTCCACCCTCCACTTTCCACCCTCCACTTTCCTCCCTCTACTTTCCACCCTCTACTTTCCACCCTCTACTTTCCACCCTCCACTTTCCACCCTCCACTTTCCACCCTCTACTTTCCACCCTCCACTTTCCACCCTCCACTTTCCTCCCTCTACTTTCCACCCTCTACTTTCCACCCTCTACTTTCCACCCTCCACTTTCCTCCCTCTACTTTCCTCCCTCTATTTTCCACCCTCTGCCCGCAAAGTCTCCAACAATCTTCCTTTGAATACCACCCTTTAAAAATCTTTGGATTCAGCTCACTCTAATGTCATTGGATTATATCCTTTATACTTTTACCCTCTTGTTTACCACCCTTCCACACTCTACTTTTTGGATACTTGATAATACCACCCCCCCCCCAGCAGGTGAAAACGTCACGGTTTTATGTCCGTAACTTCCACAAATTGGTAAAAGATGTTTACAAAGTTGCTCTGTTTCCAATAAAGATTTTTTTTGAAAAACAACTTTTAAAACCTTTTATTTTTGAAGAAACTGACTCGTCTGCAAGGCTTTTGGCGTTAGTGAAATTTCAAACCTCGGGGAGTCCTCGAGCTCCAGACCTTACAGACATCCTGCGCATGCCCATCAAGGCGATTATACCCCATTAGCCAACGTGTCAAGCGATTTAATTGGCTGCGTCCCACACGCCTCTATGTGTCAGCAGTTGTAATTGGTTAAAACTGGGCCTAATGCGGACCCGCTGATGTTTAATGATTCCTCTTTTAATTGCCAATGTAACAGATTCTCGCGTGGCTTACTTCCCTTGTTTCTTTGTTATTTAAAAAAAAATTGTACAGAGTTTTACATAGCCGGCTGATTAACAGGAGTATAGACAATCTAGCACGTTATGCCGCTACTATTACACACAAACTCACACACACACAATTACACACACAAGCACGCACGCACACACACACACACGCTCGCACACACACACGCGCACGCACACACACACACGCATGCACGGACGCACACACACGTACTCTCGTACTCACACGCACACACACAAACACGCTCGCGCATACACACACATACGCACACACACACGTACTCTCGTACCCACACGCACACAAACAAATATTTAAACAACCATCTGTTTGGGTATAGACAGTACGATAATTAAACTTATAAACTTACAGAGATGCTCGTATGGTGTTATGCTATTTGATAAAGACAATGTTTCAGAGCCGACAAGAAATGTTATAAGTTCATGATTTCAAGTATCGCTGCGTTTCGCTTAAAGGCACAATACTTGAAATGATATGACGGGACTCTGGAATGTTGGACTATCTTTAATAATTATCCCACCCCCCCCGCTCCCCCGATCCCACTTTTACAAATCCCGTATTTTCACCGAAGAAGGTTTTTCATGGACACGTTTGTGTTAGATCTTTGTTGTTTATTTATTTTTTAAAAATCTTCTGCTTCTCTCGTACATCCCCAAAATGTGACTGGAATCATCGAATTGCTGATCAAAACTAATCACCAAATAAATTAATTATCTTTACATGTCATCAACTGTATGCTCTTTAGAGGTCGTCGGATCAATGATCTTTAAATATCATTGGATTGTTAAGAGGTCGACCTAACAACCCTTACAATACCACCCCCCCCCGCTCCCCAACAAATAAATAAATAAAATAAAATAAAATCTTTAGACATCTGACACAAAATACATCTTTAGTCTTTAGACATCTTACACACACATCTTTAGCAATGTTCCCTCTAAAGTTCGTCAGTCGGTGTGCAAAGCTAAAAAAACTAGTGTGCAAAGTTGCACAGCCTCGATTTTTGTGAACTATTTTACAAAATTTTCTGTGTGGTAATTCTAAACTGCTGCTCGGCTTCGGTCGGATATCCGCGCGGCCACGCATCTTAAAGGGAACTTTGATCTGTAGACATGATATACACAAAAACAACAACATCTATAGACCAACTCTCTAACTTCAGAATTTAATGACGTACTGAAGCGAGTCAGTCTTGTAGAAGTTGTACAACGGCGGGCTGGGAGAGCGGGTGGGAGGGGGCATGGGTTCCTTGTAGAGGAGGATGGCTTCACGGCTACATCAGTTGTTTGATTGAGTGACGGGGGTGTAGGGGGTAGAGGGGGGGTCGTCTCGGCCGGACAAACGACCCATGATTACCAGAGCCATTATCATTAAGTTCCCATAAACCAGCGCGGCCCGTTTCTGCCCCGTTTATTATCCGCCCTTGTTGTCTCGTGAATTATTTCCCTTCCGCGGACGAACACAGCCCTTGTTGTGATTTGTATTAATCTTTTAACCCCAGTTCCCCCCGCCCCCCACCCCACACCTCCACCAACGACAATTTATGACAAATGATTTAAGAACAATAAAACACAAAACAGGCAAAAATGAGAGCGTTACCCCCCACCCCACCCCTTTCCATCCCACTCACAAAATCTCTTCTTTTACCCCCTCTCCCCCCTCTCCACCAATCTAACACCAAAGAAGAACAAGTATTTGCACATTTGTCGATGTCTTGAAAGAGCGCGCGCGTTTCTCAAACCGCGCGATCTCATGTGACCAATGGAGAGTTCGGATATTGCCAATGCGCCTTTCTCAATGCAATCAAATTTTAAAAGTGACATTTACTCAAACTCAAATTTTAAAATGATGAAGTCATTAGACATACTCCACGATTTGACTTACCGTAAGGACATAAAAAGACGTTACATTTTTTTTTAAAAAATGATTATGTATAACAGTTATGTTTATAATCACACTTATTCATCACTTTCATACATCCATGTGGCGCTACAAGCAGCCTATGTAGGGCTTTGGCCTGCGTCACCACCTCCTTCCACTTACTTATCACATTTCATATGATTTATGTATCACATTAAGAAAGACTTATTTATCACATTAAGAAAGACTTATTTATCACCTTTTTAAAAATAATTTATTTATCACTTATTTATCTTTAATTGGATAATTTTATAACTTTAACCGCTTGATTTGTTTATTTAAAAAAAAACATATTTTGGGGTGGGGGTTGGGGGTGCGGGGAATGTTACTTGATCTCATATCCCTGTCTCTACCATGTCCCACACGTAAGACCGGACCCAGTAAGACCGGACCCAGTAAGACAGGACCCAGTAAGGCCGGACCCAGTAAGGCCGGACCCAGTAAGGCTGGACCCAGTAAGGCCGGACCCAGTAAGGCCGGACCCAGTAAGGCCGGACCCAGTAAGGCCGGACCCAGTAAGGCCGGACCCAGTAAGGCGCCCCGGGTGAGCAGAAGGTCTCTACTCATTCGGCTCATGGTCTCATGTCTCGACATTGAGTACTTCGGTTAAACGAGAAACTCGCCTGTCGCCACCTCTGGTTACCGACAAGGCGACAGCGTCGTGTCCAATGTTAGGCCGATAAAAGTCGTGTACAGCTATGAGCTGGATTATTTATTGGCTTCTTGAAGTGATCGCCCCTTTCTCTCTCGGTAAGCTCCCCGTCTTCCCCCGGATCCCCCCCCCTTTCCCCCTTTTGTTAGATTCCGTCGTGAGTTCGTTACCCAACTGACTCGGGCGATACCCGGGATTCGATTTCCCCACGACTATTTTAAGACTATAAATCGCTACGGGTTGAAAATACGGACACGATACCGTAGTTCGGTGCCTTCGGGCCAAGGGTATTCGAAAGGACCCACTCTGCATAGCATTGAAAACTATTAAAAGCTGGTCGAGGGCGATTTCCCTGATTTATGTCTGGTCATTAACTGGGGTGTGGGGTTAGGGGGGGGGAGTCGGTGGGTGGAAGCGCGGCCATTTCCTTTTGATGCTTGGAAAATATTTTACGACTTGTCTTTGAGAGTTTTATGTTTGAGTACAAGCCCGCCCCCGCCCCCCCCAGCGCCCCATGCCAAGCCCCCTCTTTCAAATTCTCCAGCTTAATTTATCGGCCCTGCCAAAGATGGCCAAAGGTTTAAAACATTGTAACTTTGTCCCTTGCTTTAGTCTCATACCAGCCTCACAGAGGAGATATTCTATCACCAACAGGAGATATTTCCAAACAGAGGAAATATTCTACAGAGAAGACTTTCTAAAAGAGGATATACTCGTATTCTAAGAAAGAAGATATTCTTAAAGAGGAAATATTCTAACAGAGGTAAATTCACGATGAGAGGTATATAGTTTACGGGCAGTGTATAAGACAGATACATACTAGAAGATTTTATATTATAGAGAATACATGTATCTAGCGTAGGGCAGATCCACCATAGATCTATGAGTTGTTCCAATGTCATGTTCCTAAATCTAAATGTGAGTCGACAAAAGTGTCGTGTGTTGGTTATTCCTAGACGGACCAGGTGCTTTCAGATGTTGCTGATCTCTGGTGGGCCTCTCGGCCAGTCTCAACATACAGCTGCAGGATATCGTGCAGTGATGTTCTGATTAAGTCAATGATTAAGTCGATGATTAATTTATTTATTAAGACCATAATCGTGACGTGATTAAGTTTTTTCCCCCATTTCTAAAATCCGTATCACCAACCGATCGTTTACGGAGATAACCGAACTAACTACAAGGGGAAGAATCCTTGAACAGGCCAGATACTCGTGGGCTTAAGACTTGGCAGTGACGGCCTCCTTGCCGTTTAATACACGTACATATCAATCATACTGTCACTACCATTAATAGAAAGGTCACTCTCAAGTACATGCAGTTAAAACTGTAAATTGTAAATAGCATTAACAGAAAGGTCACACTCACTAACAGGTTATTCAAGCTACAACTGTTATTGACAGAGTGCCTTATGTAATCATTTTACTTCTGTCCAATAGCCACGGTATGAGAACCCTGGTTGTGAAATGTTTGGGCCAGTGTAAACTGAGCTCTGTAATATCTGGAAATTGATTGGAGAATAGCATGTGAGTTGGTGTCTTATGATGGGGCACGTGAGATGGTGTCTTATGATGGGGCACATGAGATGGTGTCTTATGATGGGGCACATGAGATGGTGTCTTATGATGGGGCACATGAGATGGTGTCTTATGATGGGGCACATGAGATGGTGTCTTATGATGGGGCACGTGAGATGGTGTCTTATGATGGGGCACGTGAGATGGTGTCTTATGATGGGGCACGTGAGATGGTGTCTTATGATGGGGCACATGAGATGGTGTCTTATGATGGGGCACATGAGATGGTGTCTTATGATGGGGCACATGAGATGGTGTCTTATGATGGGGCACATGAGATGGTGTCTTATGATGGGGCACATGAGATGGTGTCTTATGATGGGGCACTGAGATGGTGTCTTATGATGGGGCACATGAGATGGTGTCTTATGATGGGGCACATGAGATGGTGTCTTATGATGGGGCACATGAGATGTTGTCTTATGATGGGGCACATGAGATGTTGTCTTATGATGGGGCACATGAGATGGTGTCTTATGATGGGGCACATGAGATGTTGTCTTATGATGGGGCACATGAGATGTTGTCTTATGATGGGGCACATGAGATGGTGTCTTATGATGGGGCACGTGAGATGGTGTCTTATGATGGGGCACGTGAGATGGTGTCTTATGATGGGGTACGTGAGATGGTGTCTTAT